>CAUYLG010006706.1:0-37691 GCA_963573385.1 Cacajao melanocephalus | reverse complement strand
CTGGGATTACAGGCATGTGCCACCATGCCTGGCTAATTTTGTATTTTTAGTAGAGACAGGGTTTCTCCATGTTGGTCAGGCTAGTGTCAAACTCCTAACCTCAGGTGATCCACCCACCTTGGCCTCCCAAAGTGCTGGGATTTCAGGCATGAGCTTTAATTTCTATTTTTAAGCTTTTGGATATTTGCTTTACAATGTTGCAATAGTTTTTGAAACCAGAGATTCTAGGTGTTGGAGAGTTCCAGTAATTCCCGATATGCTTTATTACAATGTCCCTGTGTACACTTCTGTATTGTAATAACTTACAAACTTTACTGCTTGAGCCCTGGCAGTTCCTATCCTGGCCCTAGAGTTCCATATTTATTCAGGGGTTACAGGGGCCGCAGGGGCCACAGGGGCCAGCTCTTGGGATGGAAGGGCTGGCTGGCCCCACACTGTGGTCTAGGCACTTCCCAGCATGAAGAGAGGCAAGAGTTCAGGCCTGGGACTTCAACTTCTCTGGTCACAAAAGTGGGTAGTCAGATTTAAAGGGGCTGTGATGAGGATTGTCTAAGATTTTTAAGCTGCAGCCCATGCTCTATTAGGAAGTCTTGAAAGCAATTTAGTGGGCTGTGTGCAGTAGTTAAAAAATATGAAATAGAAAAGAAAACAAAGGGTCAGAGTGTACCTCTGAAGTGGGGTAAATATTGTTGGGCAAGGGCTCGGTCTTAGTTATATCTGTGCGCTGGGTTATATGTAAAATTAATTCTTACCATGCCTCCTGTTGCAGCAGGGTGACTCAGACTGTGATGCCATGGCTCTGCTTGCTAGGGGGCACACTCACGGCTCACCAATGAGTGCAGTCGCCTCTCCTTCTGTTGCCAGGGAAGCCTCCCCACCTGGCTCGTTCCTCTTTGCCCCAGGGCAGCCATCGTGGCATTGATTACGTTGGGGTTATTACTTGAGACATTGATTACTATTTCTGGAGGTTTGTTTTGCAGACTTAGACTTAGCGACAGATGAATAAATGCATTTACACATATTAGAATATAGCAAGTTGAGTGGGCTAGGGATGGTTGTTAGCTGCTTTTAGAGGGCAATTGTAGCTAACTTACTTTTACTTTTTTTTTTACATTTATTTAGTAAAGATTTAATAACAGAGGGTCTAAGTTAACACCCTTGTGGAAAATTAACATGGTTAAAAGAGTGATTTTATGAATGATAAAAGCTTTAGGTTCTGAGGCTTAGAGTAAACATTATTAACAGGTAATTTTTTTTAACTTCTTTTTGAGAGGACCATCTAGCACAAAGTTTACATGAGTAAACAGAGTGGAGACAGAAGGATATAGGGTAAACAGATTTAACTGGGGAAGCTTTTATTATCCTTAATTTGCAGTCTATGACTTAAGCTCTAACATTAGAATTGGCTGCCTTCAGCCAGTTGCATTGAAAATTTTCAGCCTTCTAAAAGGTTTGAGACTATGATCTGATAACTTCCCTAATATTTTCCTTAATATTTTGCCAGCCACCCTGAGTGAATCTCAACAAGCCATGGTCCTATTTGCGCTTCATTACTGCTAGTGATTTGATTTCCTGGGGTACTTGCCCAGAGAAGCATGTCCTGCTGAGGACTGGGACCCAAGCTCCAGGTGCAGGCCAGGCTGGCATCAATGACCCATTGTGGGAGGAGGCGCATGTGCACCAATGGCTGTGTCCACTGCTCTTCTCTGTGCCCTGCCCTCACTCCCAATGCTGAAGGCCCAGGTTTGGCTGTTTCATCCCCAGTGACCCAGAATGGTAGCCCTAGGTCCTGTAAGTGCTGGCTCATTGGGTGGAGATGTGTGGGCATCATAGCTGGGGGGCTTGCTGGCCAGATGTGAAAACCAAGGCCAAACCTGAACCCCAGGGTGCACTGTGAATGGAATCACTTTAGCAAAAAGGCTCAGCCATGGGGATCACATGAGACAATCAGTATAGGCATGGCACACACCAAGCGGTTATTCCAGTATTATTATCACTGCATTTCCCAGAACTGATCCTGGCAGAGCGACTGTCAATAACGACACAAATAACTAGGGCTAGGGCTGCTGCAGGGTGCAAGCATTGAGCAGGGCACTGTAAAAAAATGCCTCTGCTTTCATCCTTGCAGTAACCCCATCAGGTGTTGATATCCCATTTTACAGATCAGAAACCTGGGGTTCAGGAGGGAGTGTCCCGTTCAGTGCTCCACCTGAGCTAAGGTGGAGATAAGATTGAGTGTGGGGATTGGGTGTGTCTGCTGACATTGACCCCCCAGCTATTCTAACTCACTTGTGGCAGGTGGGGAAAAGAAGGTGAAGGGGTGGGCTTCAGGTCCTGCAGGCTTCTGGAGGTAGCACCAAGGCCAGAAGCAACCCTTCCCCCTATCTTCAGGTAAATCCTTCTGCCTGCTGCCTGAGACACTCACCACTCCTCCGGGACCGTGGCACTGCCCCCTCCTCACTTGGAAACTGCCTCTTTTGTGTTATTTTGTGGAAAAACCCTGTCTCAGTTCCACGTGCCTAGGGATAGCTACTACCAATTTGCTGTGTCTGGGAGGACCCCTTTCCCCCTCTGGGCACCTGTATTTCCTGTAATGACAGGAAGGAGCTGAGCTACATGAGCTACACGATCAGTGTTAGGGTTGCCAGATAAAATATAGGGTGTCGGGTGTGTTGATTAATACTGAGTGTCAACTTGATTGAATGGAAGGATACAAAGTATTGATCCTGGGTGTGTCCATGAGGGTGTTGCCAAAGGAAATTAACATTTGAGTCAGTGGGCTGGGAAAGGCAGACCCACCCTTAATCTGTGTGGGCACCATCTAATCAGCTGCCAGCCAGGCTAGAAGTTAAAGCAGGCAGAGAAATGTGAAGGGAGAGACTGGCTTAGCCTCCCAGTCTACATCTTTCTCCCATGCTGGATGCGTCTTCCTTTCGAACATCAGACTCCAAGTTCTTCAGTTTTGGGACTTGGACTGGCACTCCTTCTTCCTCAGCTTGCAGTCAGCCTGTTGTGGGACCTTGTGATTGTGTGATTTAATACTTCATAACTCCCAATATATATATATATATATATATATCCTATTATTTCTGTCCCTCTAATAAATCCAGTTAGATTTGAATTTCAGATAAACATAGAACTTTTATATAAGTATATCCCAAATATTGCAAGGGATATACTTATGTTATCAGTGGCTAATCCATGTGGGTCTGCAGCAGCCTCAATTCTTTGCATCCTCAGAAGAAATAATTTAACCTAGGGGTGTAAGACAGAGTGAGAGACTGAGGCAGGTTTTCGTGCTAACATGAAAGTTTATTAAAAAGTTTTAGAGCAAGAAGGAAAGGAAGTAAAATACACTTGGAAGAGGGCCAAGCAAATGGGTGACTTGGGAGATCAAGTGTGCAGTTTGAGCTTTGACTTTGGGTTTTATATGTCGGCATGCTTCTGCGGCGTTGTGTCCCTTCTCCCCTGATTCTTCCCTGGGGTGGGCTGTCTGTATGCACAGTGGCCTGCTAGCACTTGGGAGGGGCTGCATTACAGTGTGTTTACTGGAGTTGTATGCATGCTCTCTTGAGGTGTTCGTCCCTTACCAGTGGAGTGTTCCTAGAAGGTTACAGACCAGTTGAAGCCCACCATTTTGCCTCTTAGTGTGCATGCTTGAGCCCTCTCACCCCACTCCGGCGAGCTAATCTGAAAGCTACTGATCACCAGCTTCAGGTGTTTCCACGGATTGGGAGACCGCCTTTCCCGGGACTGGCTGCGTGGGGGAGGGGAAAGGAGGGCTCTCCTGCCCTGCTCCTGTCTGACTATCTACCTACTCTAACACTTACACTGAAAATTGTTTATCTGAAATTGAGATTTAGCTGGTGTCTGTATTTTTATCTGCTTTATCTGTCAATCCTATTCATAGTCTGATTTGGAGAATCTGAGTGTTAATCACTTATCAAGGTTGACCGAGCCAGCACCTGGGGCCGGGCTCTGGCGAAGCTCCCAGCCCAGAGGGTAAGGAGGGAGAACGTCCCATACCGCAGGGAGGAGGTAGAATGGGAGGGCAGGGCCGGCAAGGGCAGGGTAACTGCCGGGAGGGAGAGAATGGTCTGGAAAGAAAAGGGCGCCCTTCCTCCTGCAAATGGGGCCGACAGCCCTGCAGGCCCCGCGGCCAGAGCGGAGAGCAGACACAGTCGGGATGGAACTGAAACCCGCGACTTCGCTGACGGCACCTCCAGCAAGGGCTCCTCTTTCCCCATCTGTAAAAGGCTGGACGAGACCTGCCCCGCCAGGGGGCCGCGTGCTGGAAATGCAGAGGTGGGTGCGGGGCGCCCCGCACGGAGCAGGCCTCCGACTCGCTGGGACTGTCATCCGCCCGGCTGGGAGAAGGGCGCTGGGGCTCCTCCGCAAGGCGGCCCTCGCGGGGCCAGGACGGGCTGCTTTCCTCTGGCAGACGCCGCGTCTACACTGGCTTCTTGCTCCCAAACCCACCCTCCTTTTTAGCTCGGGACAGCCGCGTCTTCAGCGAAAACTACACCTCCCAGCCTGCCTTGCAGCCGCCTGCCTGGCCCCAGGGATGCGCTGGGGGCGCCCGGGGACTTTCTGGAAGCTCTCGTCCTGCCTGGAGAGCAGGGGCGACGCCTGGGTCGCGCGGCCCCACGGTGTGATGGCTGCAGGCACAGGGGCCGCGCACCCGGGGCAGGGGGCTGCACCGAGGGCGAGCGCCTCCCGATTGCGCAGTCCCTGCGCTTTGGTTGTGCGCCGAGGCCACCGTGGCCAGGGCTCTGCAGCGGACAGCTCCCGTCCTGGCAGCTCCTCCCGCGCTGCGCAGGAACCCCCTCTCCCACTGCGGGGTGCGCGCCCTCCACCGGCTACCAGGCGCGCTGGCGACCCCCGCACCCGAGCACCCAGGGCACAGCCTCCCAGGGGCAGCAGCGCACTCCCCGCCCACCGGCTGTGCTGGCCTTCTGTGCGCACTTTGCCACTGGAGCAGCAGGCCGGAAGTCCTCCTGGAAGGATCCTCCTGCAGACTGGAGGGAGCTGCGGCACAAACATCCTGCTCTCTCGCCATCGCGTGGCGACTCTCAGATGCACGCGCTGCGCTGGCTTCAGGCTTTCCCGGGGTGTAGCTCCAGTGGCTGGGATAACTCCCCCTAACTCACAAAGCTGTCTTCCCTTCCCAGTTTCTCTTCCCTAACTACCTACCTGGGATTACCTCCTAAATAACCCACTTGCAGGCAAATGCTGATCTCAGGGTTGGTTTCTTGGGGACCCAAACGTGAACAAGATGATTGTCTTAATCTATCTTCACCCCACCCTTTGAGGCTGACAAGTAGTGATTATTGTCCTTATAATTCAATGGAGAAAATCAAGTATGCCACAGGTCACCTCGATGGTCCACAGGAGGTAGCGGTGGGCTCAAAATCAGTGCCCCAGAGGCCAAGACCAGAAGCGGTCTCGTCCCCGCCGCTGCTTGGCGCCTGTGTTCACGGTGAGAGTAGGTGTGTGCATGTCTCTCTAAGGGATGTCGGGTGTGGAAAGATGGAGGGCATGTTATCCAAATCTTCCCAAATCAAAGCTGCCCGGATTACAGTCCACAGTAGGAATACTCACAGGGCAGACACTCTGCTGAGCCCCAGACACAGACACACACTGAGCCAGTTGCATGCACACACAAACACACACATACTTGCACACATGCATGCACACACACACACACACACATAATTTATTTTGTTCTCAGCAAAGCCATCTGACTGTCCATTTGCAAAGCCCCGGGACATTCCATCCTTCCTTAGCTGCTGTGGAAGCTGCCCTTGAGCGCCTGGAGGGGTCCTGGAGGCTGGTCCTGGGGCGAGACAGGGCCTTACGCTGCAGAGTTGGGAAGGGAGAGGACGAAGCTGGGGGAGCACCAACCTCACTTGTTCTTAATTCACTCACTCTCCTCTTAAACCTTCCTGGAGACCTACTGGGCCTGGGAAAGAACTCAGAGGCTCACTCTGCCCTGGGACTGGGTCTTGAAGGCAGAAGCCCTGCTCGCTACCTTGGCTCCCCCAGTACCCCTGCTGTACATGCCTCAAGCTCACGACCACACCAGTACCCATGATTCACTACCCCTATGCCACCTGAGACTCAGAGCCCTGTGATGTCATAAAACATCTCCTCTAATTTCTGGACTCCCAGCACCAAGCCCAGGGCTTGGCATACAGTAGGTGCTCAGAAGATGTCTTCTGGAAGGAATGAACTGAGTGAGTGGACTGGAGTGGGAACTACAGGAAGCAGGGAGAGTGGCTGGAGCCAGGAAGGAGCTGAACCCGGCAAAACTGCTTTCTGGACATTACTTGATGCTGGATGCATTTGTAACTGCTTTCTGAAAGCCAGGTTCCTTTCTCATCACACTGCCTAGGTACCAGCTCCAGCACCTTCTGTCACTCCCTCCTGGGGAGGACGCTCAGGTGAATGTGCCTTGAGTCAGCCAGCCCCCACCTCCCAACAGCCTGCAGCATTCTGCAGCTGCTTCCCAGAGCGGCCAGTGTCATGACTACAGGAATTGCATCTGAGTGTCAAGGAAGAAAGAACAGGGGCTGGTGGGTTTATTAACACTAAAGAGTGTGCCTCCCACCTGCTTCCTGCATCCGATGAGACCCGTCTGCTTCTTCCTTCTTCCTTAGCAGCCCTCGAGCCTGGCCGCTTCTGTCCAATCCTACACTACGTATGTGTAAAATTTCACATGGAAATCACTGCAAGGCCAATGCTGTCACTCAAGGTCGGGAGAATGGGAGGGGCAGGTGGGGAAGGGTCTCTTCAAGCTTCTGCAGCAGCAGGACCCACCCACCCCTTTCATGCCAGGGGCCTGGGCCTGAGCTTCACTGTTTGTGAGCAGGAGTGCCCCAGCCTGTGCCCAGCTGTGGTGTGCCCCGGGAGTCACTGCACCATCGTGTACTGGTGTAACCCTGGGCCGTCCCCACTGCCGTGTCCATCAACAGGGACAGGGTGCTCAGGTCGCTGCATCACACCATACAGAGGTGACAACAGGGGAGTGTGCGTAGACGGGAAGGAGTGCTAAGTCAGGCACAGAACAGCACACCTCGAACAATATGAACAGCGCCCCCCCCCGGGCAGGAAACAGGAACCGCGCTGCTGACAGTGAGCCCCTCTGCTAGTGTCTGTACGGTGTCAATGGCTGGCCAGCAACGCACCAGTGAGGCCACACCAGGTCTGTTTGGCAAATGTGCCCCAGACCATCCACCATCTAAGGTGTTGGACCTTGGCCAAGCAGGTGACCCCCAGGGACCCTGCTCCAAGGACAGAGCCTGCTGCTGGTGTCCTGAGAAGTTCCAGTTTTCAACTATTCGACTGTCAACCCATTTGTCCCTAAATAGAAAAGATGTGCATGAAGATGTTAACAGTGAAAACTTCCCAGGAGGGGGAAGGGGAAGGGCCGCAGTTTCTTACCGTCCAAAGGATGGCATCTGAATATTTTATGATGAAATGGCATTCATGAATTTTTCTTTAAAGGAGAGTGTGTCTTCCAGTCCTGCACAAGGACACGCCATCTACTGCTCTTCTCCCTCCCTCCCTCTGTGTTTCCAACCTCCCTCCCTTTGCACACACAGGTTTTCCTGCCTGTGGGCCAGTGTCCCCTTTGATGAAGGGGTTTGTAACTGTCCCCATGGACCCCGCTGGAAGGCTCTGGCCTCTATCTGGCCCTTCTCTGAGCCACCCTGCTCTATAACTCATTGCCTCCCACCCGGGTGCCCACGGTACCTTGTCCATGGAGCAGAGTCCCCAGCCCCCAGCCCCTCCCCCGTGACAGTCTCCTTACCAGGGGCTCCTTTATCTCTGCATTCCTCTGCCCAGTGCCCAGCTCAGGGCCAGGCACCCATGGGGCTGGGTTATGACTGGAGTCATTGTCTGTCTTCCCATCCTCCCGCACCCAGCATAGCTGGCCTGCACTGGCACACAGAAATGGTTTTTTTTTTTTTAAAAAAAACAATTTACTTTTTATAAAAAGACAAACATACGTATTTACACACATGTCCTTACGTGTTCACATGTGACTTAATGATAGATGACATTTCCCATTTTAAGTCATACCAAAGCTCTCACACTTCTCTCTCTGGGCCTGCTGAGAGCTGCTGGGGCTTGAGGGGGTATGGCCACCGAGCAAGGCGCTATATAAATAAATGCAAAGGCCAAGAGCTTGGGAGAGATGTTAGTAGACACCTCTGATCAGAAATGTGGCAAGATCCGCATGAAAAAGTGCCAAGTTTTTTCCCAAGCCCATCAGCCAAAGCAGGGAGCAGGGCAGAGCTCCTCCGAGGCTGAGGGAACACCGCCCCCGAGGTCTCCTCCCAGGCTGAGGGAGCACCGCCCCGGAGGACTCCACTTTCCTTCACTTTTCACTGGCCCTGGAACAGTTCCCAGGGCTCAGCTGAAAAGGGGGTGGTTCTTTGGGAATGAGATTTGCTCAGTGCAGTTGTCTCTTAGTGCAGAGCCAGCCCTGGGATTGGTGCTATGCTTTCGGGGGGTCACTGGTCTATTCCCCTAGGGTCTAGCCAGTGACAGCGAGACCCTCTCCAGGCAGCTGGGCTCAGAAGAAAAAGCCAGACACTGACTCCTGTCCAAGTCTCCGACCTGACACATCGGTGTCAGAACCTCATCTTCCCAGGAGGCAGGGCCAGCTTTACCCCACAAGACAAACCCAGACACTGGCCTCCCAAAGGAGGGAGGCCCCATCCTCACTTGGCAGTGTGGTCACACTTGGCTGTTGAGGGGCCCACAGAAGTCCAGCTTCTCTGTACCATATCCACCATGATGCCAGGTCCTGCTCGCCTAGAGGAATAAGAGGGGCCCAGGGGTCCTGCTACAGTGCACAGGGAATGGCCTGGATGGAGGGCAGCCAGACTGGGGTCAGCAGGCTGTCCAGCCAGGTTGTATCCACGTTCTTCGGATCTGTGAAGATGTGCTGTTGACTCAGCCCAATATCCCCACCTGGGCTGTCAACTTCTGGCTCCTCCTTCCAGCTAAAGTCTCCATAGACAGAGGTGGGCTGGACTCCAGGCTCACTGAGTAGGTACCCCTTCCCATCCACGTTTGTCGCCTGCCACGCTGACTGCTCCAAGGGCTTCACAACGTCCTCAGGTAATTTCCCTTCCTCATCCTCATCTGTTGCAGCTTCAGAGGTGGAGGGCATGGGGGACACCTGGAAGTTGTACAGATCGCTGGTGCTGTCTGGCACAACTTCCACTGGGCTGTGCCAGGCAGAGGGTGCTGCTGACCGCACCCTGCTGGAGCCAGGGCCCGCTCCTCCTCCAAGTCCTGCACGTAG
Organism: Cacajao melanocephalus; assembly: GCA_963573385.1. Classification (NCBI taxonomy): domain Eukaryota; kingdom Metazoa; phylum Chordata; class Mammalia; order Primates; family Pitheciidae; genus Cacajao; species Cacajao melanocephalus. The sequence goes on along the minus strand of CAUYLG010006706.1, from coordinate 28,372 downwards.
CCCGGAGCTGTGTAGCTGCTGTGGTCATCAGGCAGGGCGGAGCTCCTGAGTCCACCAGAGAAGGTATCAAGGCTGGAATCCCCACATGACTTCCCCTTGGCCTTGCTCTCAGCATCTCGGCTGGACTTAGAAGCTGAGTGAATCAGAGTGAAGCATGCATGAATAAGTCAATAGATAGACAGGAGTGTCCCAGGGCCGTGGCTGTATGGCCTAGTGAGGACCAGAAGGAGCATTCGGCAGGGGAGAGGGGAGAAGGGAGAGCGGAGGGGGCAGTGAGTGCCCTCCACAGCCTGGCTCACTCATGTCCATCACTTGCAGGCTGAAGTGAGATAATATCAACACCATGCTGAGGGTCTCAAACTCCTCCAGGACCTTCTCACTCCCTCATAGGTCTTCAGCCCTGTCAGCTCCACCTCCAGCCTCTGCTGCTGGTTCTAAAAGGAACAGAACACGAGACGTTCACGCCCTGGCCTGGGCCTGGAGTGAGACACTCAGATGTCACGAATGGACGAGCCACAAGTGAAAGAGTGAATAAGAAAGGGAATAAGTACATAAATGCATATATAAGTAAATATATATGTCAGCAAATCAAAAGTAAATATGTAAATAATACATAAGTAAATAAATAGGTGAATAAATAAGCAAGTAAGTAAATATGTAAATACATACAGTCATGCACTGCAGAGCACCTGAGATCTACAACCATCGCCAGGATCTCTCTTCCTCTCCAGAAAGTGGAATAATGGCCCCACCCACACCATCCCCACTAGTTAAAATCCTACTATTTCTGGCCAGGTGCGGTGGCTCATGCCTGTAATCCCAGCCCTTTGGGAGGCCAAGGCGGGTGGATCACTTGAGGCCAGGAGTTCGAGACCAGCCTGGCCAACATGGTGAAGCCCCGTCTCTACTAAAAATACAAAAAATTTGCTACTCGGGAGGCTGAGGCAGGAGAATTGCTTAAACCTGGGAAGTGGCCATTGCAGTGAGCCAAGATTGCACAACTGTGCTCCAGCCTGAGTGACAGAGTGAGAATCCAGCTGAAAAAGTCCTATTACTTCATTCTGGGCCCTTTGCAGGAGCTCAAGAGCTCACCAAACCCTGAGGGAGGCATGCCTGCTCATTTTATAGGCTGTTGAAGTGAGGTTCCCTGGGGCTCAGGGACCTGCCCAGAGTTCCCCAGCTGGGGAGGAGGGCTGAGTTCCATAATTGGACCTGTCTGATTCCGGACTTGAGCCTTTCCCAGGTTCCCTTTGTGTGGCTTCATCAGGGCTGTGCAGGTGGAAATCAGGCCCTGCCCAGCCAAGAGCGGGGCAGCCCTAGGGTGAGGGCTCTGGGGGCTCCAGCCTACTGGAATTCAAGCTGTCAGCCAGGCCTCTCCCACTTTGGCATCCTGGGAGGGGGCACCTGTCTTCAGGAGCTCCTGTCTTCAGGAGTTTTGCCAGGTGAGGCACCTTGCTAAGAGGGTTGTGGACAGTAAGAGGCAAACCCCAAGGATCTGTGCCAGGGTGTTTTTCAGGGACCTCTGTTGGGTGGGTCATTGTATGATGACTTTGGATTAGTAGAGTGTTTTCTTTCTTGCTTTCTTCTTAAAATTTAACACCCACTGCTCTTCAGAATTCTTTAACAAGCTGCAGGGAAAGGAATAAAGTTACACTTAAAGAAAAAAGGTATTTTGATGGAATTTGGAGTGTGCAAAAACCTGGGCTGAAGGGCCTGTGGGAGGGATGGGAGTGGGCCAGCCCTCCGGGGGACGAGGCTGTGACCCTGATCCATGACAACCCCAGGGTGCCAGGTGCTCTGCTGGGTACTGCTGTAGGTAGTCCACACGGACCACCTCTGTGATTGCCATGACAACCCTATGGAGTGGGACTTACTCACATCCCCAGATGACAGGCAGCGGGGAGGAAAGGTGCCTGTGGCACACGGCTGCGAGGGACACAGCCAGGATTCCAGCCCCAGATGCCAGGCCAGGGCCTGGGTTCCTAACCACCACAGCCACCAACACCCCTCCTGGGCCTCAGCAAGGCTTGTGCTTTTTACGTAATCATCGCATTTCCAGATATCCCTCTAAGGAAGCCAACGAGGATGGCACAAAGACACACACACAGCAGAATGTTCAGCAGCCTGATTTCTAACGTGATAACTGGGGGTCACCAAAATGCACAGTCAGGATGGCTGGGTGCGATGACTCACGCCTGTAATCCTAGCACTTTGGGAGGCCGAAGCGGGCGGATCACTTGAGAAGTTCAACACCAGCCTGGCTAACATGGTGAAACCCTGTCTCTACTAAAAATTCAAAAATTAGCCAGAAAGCATTTGAACCCAGGAGGTGGAGGTTGCAGTGAGCTGAGATCGTACCACTGCACTCCAGCCTGAGCGACAGAGCGAGTCTCTGTCTCAAAACAAACGAACAAATGAACAAACAAACTAAAAAACTGCAGTCAGGAAATGTGCAGCCAGTGTGGTTCATGCACATGATGAAATATTATGCAGCCAGGAGGGGCGATGCCCTGAAGTCAAAGGAGATGTGAAAATGCTCACGCTGCTCTGCAAAGGGAAGCTACAGGATTGCAGGATGGATTTTACCTTCACGTCCAGCTCCCTATCTCTCTTGCTCTCCATCTTTCTATCTCTGTATAGAGATAGAGTTAGATATGTTTATTTAGATAAATGTAAGATAAATATGCAGATATGCAAATAACATGCAGATATATTTAGGTAGAGAGACAGAAAAATAGGCAGGTAGATTCAGATATTTATAGAAACCGAAACTAGAAAATGCTGAAATGTTACTGATGCTTCTCTACTGATAGGGTTCACATTTTCTTCATATAGATTTCTGAAATTGAAAAATTTTCTCCAATGAATATGTTTCTTTTATTTATTTTGAACAGGGTCTTGCTGTGTTGCCCAGGTTGGAGTGCAATCTCAGCTCACTGCAATATCTGTCTCTTGGGTTCAAGCGATGATCATGCCTCAGCCTCCTGAGTGGCTGGGACTACAGTTACCTGCCATCGCACCTGGCTAATTTTTGTATTTTCAGTAGAGATGTGGTTTCACTATGTTGGCCAGGGTGGGCTTGAACTCTTGACCTCAAGTGATCCATCTGCCCCCGCCTCCCAAAGAGCTGGGATTACAGGCATGAACCACCGTGCCTGGTCTCAATGAATATGTTAATTTTGTAAGCAGAATAAAACAACAATTTTTTTTTTTTGAGACGAAGTCTTGCTCTGTCACCCAGGCTTGAGTGCAGCGGTGCGATCTTGGCTCACTGCAGCCTCTATCTCCTGGGTTCAAGCAATTTTCCTGTCTCAGCCTCCCAAGTAGCTGGGATTACAGGCATGTGCCACAACGCCCAGCTATTTTTTTTGTATTTTTAGTAGAGACAGAGTTTTGCCATGTTGGCCAGGCTGGTCTTGAACTCCTGACCTCAGGTGACTTGTCTGCCTCAGCCTCCCAAAGTGCTAGGATTACAGGCATGAGCCACCACATCCAGCCAAAACAAAAAATTTTTAAAATGTGACAATACACATGTTTTTCCCTCATTTTCTGCTCTTTGTTGTCATTAGTGGGAACCACCCATGGCTGCATAAACTTACAAAATTTGCCGCTGAAGGGTCCACACCACACGCTGCCTGTGACCAGGTAACCCCGTTTCCCAGAGAACTCACCACACAGTTCCATAAAAGGGCACATGAGAGGATGTTCATCACACCCTTAGCTACAGGTGTGGGGAGCTGGGGCAAACTGGGGCCTGCCAGGAGGAGAATGGGCTTACAAGAAGAGGCCAGAGGCCACATGGCAACATGCATGAAACAGAGCATTGAGTTAAACAAGCAACGCAAGAAGGCTCATAGCACAGATTCCCATGCACCAGAAACACCAAGGGACCAACCACTACATATTTTATAAGGACCCATAACAAACATATCCTAGCACACAGGGTTTGTAGAGCATCATTTTAAGTGGATCACGTGGTATCTACCCTTTGCTTCCTAAGTACCTCCAGGTGCCAGCCCCCTCCACCAGCTAAGCAGGAGATAGACAGGCCACATGAGTGCTTCCTTCTCCAAGCCCCTGGCTTTAGAAGGAGTTGATACTGGTACCTGCCTCCTAGTACTTTTATGAGAATTAAGAAAGGTTATTTGTATGAAGTGCTTAGTACTGTGCTTCATTGAAAACTGTATTCTTCATCTGATTGTAATTTTTACTGTTGTTATTCCTCTAGCCACTTTTCTCTCTTGTTCCACTTAATATTTGTAGAAAATAAAAATAAATAGAGGTTCCTCTTCAAAGCTCGTCATCGTAACCATGGGCACCCAGAATGTGCCACACAGTTAGAGACTATGACATGAGTAACATCGAATCCTATAACAGCCATTGAGGTCAGCATGATGATCTCCGTTTTCACCTGGGGAAACTAAGGCAATGGGTGAAGAATTTAGGTTGATTGACTCTAAAGCTTTCTGCTAATAACCCTCAGTAGTTGTTAGTTGTAATAAAGAAATAAGTATATTCTGTGTTCTTAGTTCTTACACTATAGCCCAAATATTTGCCCTGACATGTCTGAACAAGCCCAGACAAGCCTTAGCTCATAGCTGATTTGTCTTCCTTATTTGAAAATGTTATTACTTCTTTAAGTCTTTAACAAGTAACTTCCTCTTTTCTTTTGTTCTCCCTTGCTTTTGCCTATTTAGGAAAGTTTTAAGTTGTTAGCCAATCAGGTGTAGCCTAGAATGTGAGGTCCTGTTCCAGCCAATGGGAACAGGAAACAGCAGTAGGGCAGATACATTAGATATAAACATTCCTGCCTCATTTGTTTGGTGTGCTCTCGTGGCAAGGCTGCTGGTGAGTAGCACCCTTTCTGCAGAAAGTAAAGTTGCCTTGCTGAGAGATCCTTTGTCTCAGTGTTGATTTTGTTTCTTCGTGACACCGAGCACCAGCACCCATTTCCAACAATATTATAACCTCTATATAGGTTACTCTGACTAGGATTATAAACTCTAGATTATCACAGTTGCCAGGGAGTTGCTAAACTTGATTACTCACTTTTCAGCAATTTATAGATAAACTCTTGGAAGAAACACAAGTTGAGTGAAACAAAACTCCTCTCTGGACACAGACCTCTGAGTGGAAGTGACTTAGGGCCCTTAGCTTCCTTCTCTGACTCAGCCTCATTGGAATCTTGTCCCTCCTCTTCCTCTAAGACTCTGGGTGCTTTGAGTACATGGCAGAGTCTTTTTTGACTTCCCTTAAAAAGCAAAGAAATCTTGTTACAGAGATCAGCCCACAAGCCTAGAATGAGCAGTGCTTCCAGGCCTGGCCCTCTGTCCAGATGTGGGTGAGCCAGCCCCCACCTCAGGGTCCTTGGTCTGGTGGACAGAGAGACAGAGAAGCAGAGCACTCCAGGGCAAGGCAGGGGCTAAGACCAGCAGAGGAGGCCTCCTGGAGGAAGGGTCCTTGACTGAGATAGTATTTTTTTTCTTTTTGCCTAACAGTTTTATTGAGATCTAGTTTACACACCATGGTTGGGCACAGTGGCCCACACCTGTAATCTCAGCACTTTGGGTGGCTGAGGTGGGCAGATCCCTTGAGTCCAGGGGTTCAAAACCATACTGGGTAACATGGTGCAGAACCCATCTCTACAAAAAAATTAGCCAGGCATGGTGGCCAATGTCAGTAATCCCAGCTACTTGGGAGGCTGAGGTGGGAGGATTGCCTGAACCTGGGAGGTAGAGGCTGCAGTGAGTTGTGACTGTGCCACTGCACTCCGGCCTGGATGACAGAATGAGACCTTGAGTAAATAAATAAATAAATAATAAAGTGTGTGATTCAGTGGTTTTTATCTTTAACTCACTGTGTTTTCAAGGTTCCCCTACATCGTGGCGCCTATCACACTTCACCCCTTTGTATGGCCCAAAGTTATGCTGTTGTAAGGGTGGACCGTGTTTCGCGTATCCACTCAATCCTTGATGGGCATTTGGTTTGTTTCCATCTTTTAGCTATTATAATTGTGCTGTGGTGAGCATTCATGTTTGTAGTTTTGGTTGGACATACATTTGCAGTTATTTGGATATACACATAGAAAGTCATGAAGGACAGAATTCTTGGAACCAGACATTCTGAATTGAAATGTCAGATTGGCCACTGTATAGAATTGCTGGGTCACATGGTAACTCTAGGTTTAATCTTTTGAGGCGCTGTCAGGCTGTTCTCCAATGCAGTGTGCCCTCTGACACCATCAGTGCAGCAGGGTTTCAGTTTCTCTACCTGCGCACCAACACCTGTTATTGTCTTTTTGATGGGGTTTTGAAGCATGAGCAGGTGTGAGACTGGCACACAAGGTGAAAAGCCACTGTAAGAAAGGGCAGCATGCAGGGAGTCACAGGGAGCCACACAGTAGGTGCCTGTGGGGTTCCTTAGCAGCCTGCAGTTCCTAGAGAGGGGGTGGAGGCAGGGAGTCACTGACCCCTCCAGCCCCCAGGTCATCATCGTAACCCTGGGCACCCAGAAGGTGCCACACGGTTAGAGACTATGACATGAGTAACATCAAATCCTATAGCAGCCATTGAGGTCAGCATGATGATCCCTGTTGTCACCTGGGGAAACTAAGGCAATGGGTGAAGAATTTGCCCAAGGTAAAAGAGGTAGTCTAACAAACATGCACGTTCTGCACATGTATCCCAGAAATTAAAGTATAATAAAAAAGAAGTAAATAATAATAATTTTTTTAAAAAAAGAAGTAGTGGGTGGCAGAGCAGGGATTCAGGTCCTTGATGGTGACACAGCACTGTCTACTGAGCTGTACTCGGCTCACCAAGGTGGAGATGCCGGCCGGAGTCCCCTCAGAAAGGAGACCTCAAGTCCTGAACCTTGGGGACCTCCTGCAGAGGCAGAAAGCTTGTCCTAGGCTGCTGGGCTGGGGCTGGGGAGCAGGGGGAGTGATGCCAGTGGAAACAGGGTTGCTCTTTGGGGTGACAGAGATGTTCTAAAGTTCACCACAGTGGTGGCTGCACATTTCTGGGAATATACTAGAAACCATGGAATAGTATAGACTCAGCCGGTGGGCACTATGGCGTGGGAATGACATCTCAACAGCCCTGCTGAAGAAAGTGCTGGACTTTCTGCCCCCATCTTCTCAGCACCCTCATTTTGCTGACGAGGAAGCTGAGGTCTGGGTTGGATGTGGAAGGGCAGGCAAAGTTCTTCCTTGGTGGAGACAGCTGAGGCCTGGTCAAATCCTGGGGCTACAAGAACCATGTGAGACCTGAACCCCAAAGAATGCAAGGTTAACCCCCCTACCCAATCAGTGCCCAGCCTCAGAGACTGCAGCTGCGACAAACACAGCTTTCCAGCAAGATCCACCAAAAAAAGCTGAAATGGGAATGCTCTCAAGAGCCCAACCGCTACCATAAAATTGTAGGTGGTTTAGAGGGAAGATGAAACGAGGTTTGCCCATGTCTGTTTCCTTTTAAATAATCACAAAGGCCCGCAGAGAGTTACACTGGTTCATGGCCACATGCATCTACAACTTTTCATGGTCCCCCAGCACATTCTTTTATAGATTTTGAAATACGCCTGAATTCTCTCTGGTGGATAATTTACACAGAATAACTCTATGCATCCAAGCACACACGTTTTGCTCCAGAGCAGGTGATGAGATGCATTTTCTGTCTTCAGTGCCATTAATCACTCTAAACAAGGCATTACCAAGAACAGTTCATTTCAAACACCAGAGGTAGCACAAGCCTCCTGGATATCCCCTCAGCAAATATTCAATATCAGCCAGGCATGATTGCTCACACCTGTAATCCTAGCACTTTGGGAGGCCGAGGCATGTGGATCACCTGAGTTCAGGAGTTCAAGACCAGCCTGGCCAATATGCCGAAACCCCATCTCTACTAAAAATACAAAAAATTAGCCAGGTGTAGTGGCAGATGCCTGTAATCCCAGCTACTTGGGAGGCTGAGGCAGGAGAATCACTTGAACCCAGGAGGCGGAGGTTGTAGTGAGCCGAGATTGTGCCATTGCACTCCAGCCTGGGCAACAAGAGCAAAACTCTGCCTAAAAAAAAATTCACTAACTGCTATGGATAAGGGATGTGCCTGGAGCCCCATACAGCCCTCCAGATCTGTGTGTGCATGTGTGTGGTATGAGTGTGTTGTATGTAGTATGTATTGTATGTGTGTGGAGTGTATGGAGTGTATACGGGTTGTGTATGTGTGTATATGACTGTGAAATGTGGGATTTTTTTTTTTTTTTTTGAGATGGAGTTTTGCTCTTGTTGCCCAGGCTGGAGTGCAATGGCATGATCTCGGCTCACCACAAACTCTGCATCCCGGGTTCAAGTGATTTTCCTGCCTCAGCCTCCCGAGTAGCTGGGATAACAGGCATGTGCCAGCACGCCCAGCTAATTTTGTATTTTTAGTAGAGACAGGGTTTCTCCATGTTGGTCAGGCTGGTCTCAAACTCTTGACCTCAGATAATCGACCAGCCCCAGCCTCCCAAAGTGCTGGGATTATAGATGTGAGCCATCGTACCTGGCCAAGGGGTATGTGTTGTGTATGTAATGTGTATAGTGTGTGTTATATGCAGTGTGTGTGTTGTGCGTTTGTAGAGTGCATGTGTTTGTGTTGTGTTGTGTGTAATATGGGACAGTAACAGGGGATGATCGTTACAAAGTAAAGGGTATGTGTGGAAGCCTCAGGAGCCCTGGGGAGGCCCAACCCCACGTGTAGATCAGGAAGGTCTTCCTGGAGGCGGTGACCTCTTGGCTGCACTGGGTCCTGTGTGAGGCACTGTGTATTCTCAGGAAAGCCCTGCCAGGCAGGCAATGTCATCCTTATTTTACAGAAGAGGCTGGGGAAGCACGGGGTGGCTGCGTAGATGACCCTGCGTGACTCAGCAAGCAGGGTGCAGACAGGGGCCTACACGAGATCTAGTCCTGTTTTCACAACCCTAAAGGATAGGTGGAAAGAGGAAACCCAATGTCACCCCTTAGTCCAGCACCTACCATGGCTGTTTTCACCCTTAGAGGATCTTTCTCTGGATTTTACACAGATGCCATTGTAGTGGGGCCTCTCTGTGTCCAGTGGGTCTCATTTCACTTGAATTCAAGATGTTTTAATGCCAGGATGTTCATATTCATCCACATGCTTTGCCCTTAATTTCATCAGCACGGAACTCTACCTTCTTCTTCCTGTGTCCCTAGCACCTGGCTCTGTCCCTGGAAGGAATCTGTTGGGTCATTTGTTGAACACATTCATTCATTCGTCCACTTGTTGAATATGTATTAAGCACCTACTGGGAGTGCCAGGCATGGTTCTAGGCCCGGGTGACCACAGTGGACAAAACAGGCAAAACAATTGCTGAACTTGAGGGCTGTCTCTTCCGATGGGGGACAGGCAATGACACCAGGACTGAGCAAGGGGAGTAGGCTGCGAGGAGGCGATACAGTGGTGAAGAGAAATGGGCAGGGCTGCACACCTGCACTGGTGACCAGGGGGGCGTTCCTGGGCAGGAGACAGGTAAGCAAAGAGCTGGATGAAGGGAGGTTGCAAGAGCCCTGAGGCCACATGGGCACAGAGCACAGCGGGCAGAGAGTGCGGCATCCGGGCCCGAGGTGGGCATGGGCCTGGGGTGCTCTGGGATAATTAAGGAGCTGGTAGAGATGGAATCAAGTGAGTGAGGGCTCCAGGAGGATCTGAGGTCCCAGGTGGCCCAGAGCAGGCAGGCCTGGTGAGCTAAGAGGAAAACAGATACAGTGGAAGACCTATCCTGTTCCAAACACCCACCTGGCGGTGAGTGGGCTTGACTAGAGCCCATCTTAAAATTGCATCTTAATAACAAGAGGCATCATGTGGGCTGCCCGTTCGTGACCTCTGGTGCAGGTGGAGTCAAGGCTAGTGTTAGCAGCTGAGCAGCCTGGCCCAGGCTGTTTACCTGTGAGATGCTGACGTGCTCCTTGTTGCGCAGGGAGTTGAAGAACTGCCCGTATGTCCCACAGTACAGGTCATCATGTTCATCCCCCTGAGGACAGAAAGGGTTTCAGGTGGGTAGGGAGGAGCCTTGGGTGATCTAGCCTTCTCCGAACATAAAATTAGCTGAAAAAGACACACAGGCTTTGTGTGGACAGGGCTGGGTCCTGCGACTCCTTTTCCCACCTGTAAATTCCCTTGCCAGGTGTGATGCCTTTCTAGCACAGATGAGCATTTCAACTCGTCTCAAGACCTCTGTCTTCAGGTGGGAGAGAAAGTACTTGGTCCTGAGTAGATAGAAGTGTGTTTTGAAAATTAGTGGTGTTGTTTAAGAGGGCATATAACCAATTCCAGGTCTTGTTTGTTCTCAGAGTTTTCTTTGAAATCCTAAACCAAAATGAGCTCTAAAATGAAACAAGAATGCAGCCTTTTATCAGAATATATATGCACTCATCTGCAGGTGCTTGCAAGTCTGTGGGCTATTTCTGGAAGTTGTGCTGGAAAAGGGTCATGGTGGATGCCTGGGGATGTGGAGGGGGTTGTGGGTTGGTAAGGAAGAAAGTGAGGTTCCAAAGCTCAGGGCATGCTCACTGCTGGCAGCACTCCATGGGACTGGGAGACATGGTGGGTGGATGGCATTGGACAGGGAGATGGGAGCCAGGTTGTGGAAGGCCTTACCATAAAGGGCATGTGGAGCCAAGGCAGGCTCCAGGAGAGGGCGTCTGGGTTGCTGCGAGAGTAGCCTGCAGCCCAGAGCAGGCCTCTTCCATCAGGAGTGGCTGCAGGCTGGAACCCCACTGAAGTAGCTCCTGCCACAGCTGCCCAGCCTGGGCCACGGAGGACTGACCTTTCAGGCAAAGGATGCCCTCAGAAAGTCCTTTGCTCTTTAAGTCCTCAAGTCATTTCCTAACGATACAAGGTGTATGCAAAGCAACTTTTCGAGTGATTATAAGTGAATGCTGAAATTTTTAAAAAAGGAGGGGGTTTAAAGTCAAAAGCTAAAGGGACCTAACATCCTATTTCTACTCACTAGAGATTAGAGTTTCTAGTGTAGCCTTCCAGAAAATGTTATTGTAAACGCATCTATCTGCCCCTTAAAATTCATTTTCAATTATTCTTCATTTGTTAAACATATATTTCATTGTCAATGAAAACTCAAAGGGGAAACATCTACAACTTCCATCTCAGCTTGTTCCAACATCTGATGAATCCTTTCCCCACCCAGCCCTGTCCTTGTGCTCATATGTCAGGCACAGTGCCTAGTCCAGGCATCCTGAGCTGCTCACGGTTCCCCAACCATATGATGCTGCTGCCCATCGCTGGGCCTCTGCACATCCTGTTTCCTCCGCCTGGAACACCCTGCCTGCATCACATCCCTCTGCATCCACCCTGTCCAGGGCTTCCTCCAGGAATTTCTCATTCATTCTCCATCTAAGAATCAGAATGACTCAGAAGGTGTCATCTCAGAATCCCTGCCCTGTGGGTCTTCCTGGCCTCCCCCAGCCAGCCTCAGGCTCCTTCCCACGTGGACACGCCACCATGGAGTAAGAGATGGAGGTGCAGGACTCACTGCATTGATCCACAGTCTCCTGTGTTTAAATGTATGTCTCCTATGGCTGCTCTAACCAACTGCCATCAACTGGGTGGCTTAAAACAACAGACATTTACTCGCTCCAAGTTCTGGAGGCCAGAAGTCCACAGTCGGTCTGACTGGGCCAGAATGAAGGTGGGCAGGGCACAGTCCCACTGGAGGCTGCAGGGAGACTCAGTTCCTTGCCTCTTCCAGCCACTCCGGTGGCAGCATCAGTCCAGGCTGCCTCTGTGATCACAAGGGCTTCTGCTCTCCTGGGTCCCATCTCCCTTTGTGTCCCTCTTGTCAGGACACTGGTGGCTGCGTAATCCCCCCCCGCCCCACCGACCCTGCCACCACCAAGATCCCTCATCACATCCCCCAACCCTCCCACCTTTTTCCATCATATAAGGTCACGTTCACAAGTTCCAGGCATTAGGATGTGGATGTCTTTTGGGAGAGACCGTTTTTCGGCCTCCCACACCAAATGAGGGTGATGCATCTTCCCTCCCAAAACACGGACATTGATTTCTGAGAAGTCAAGGCCCTCATTCTCAAATTCACTTCCTAGGGTCCCTGTTTCTGAAGGAGAAACAAAAGACATCATTTAGAAAAGAATTTGTCTCAGAAAAGGGCTCAGTCCTATTTGGCGGCCACCAATCAGAGGGTCAGAGGTGCCTTCTTTGATTGTATATATTACCTCGAGGGGTCTTCCTGTTACCTGCTGCAGGAGGATCAGTGCCGTTCAATTTAATCTGAGGCCTGAAAACCACAATGAGCCAAGAGGAAACAGCAGGTGAGGTCAATGTGTCAGAACCTGGCTAGGTGTGGAATGAAGATGAGGGAGAAACGAGGAAAAATCAAAGCTTCATTTTTTTAGCATGGCAGATTCTAGGTGATATTTTAAAAAGGTATATTGACTATTAATGTATTTTTATATAGCAAACTCTTAAAATGACTATGTTTCAAACAAGGCATTAACATATTTTATTTGTTTAAAGACCACGCTGTGTCAGAGTCACCTTTCCTCGTAACGCACCAGGTTTTTGCATGATGACAATTTACAAACAATCTCCCAAATAAGGAAGGAGCCCGCAGGGCCTCAGCATGAAGGAAGAATTCAGCAAGGTGAGGTGTTCTCTGCCAAGCTCGGACAAATGGCATTTTGGGAGAAAACTATGAGCAGGAATGACAGCTATTCTCAGAAACCCTCTGCTTAGCTCTGGTACCAAGAGATCTGACATTCATGATGAGGACCAGAGGCCTCACAGCTCCCTTGCAAGCATCAGAGAGGCCACCATACTTGGGTATATCTGCTAGTTCTAAGCCAGATCAGAGATTTTCCAGTTGATTATTTTTCTCTACAGGCGCTTGACTGAAAACAAATGTTATGTGGAAACCCGATAAGTGTGATGGGCCAGAGTGGACCTACCTGTGGACCAACACAGCCTTCTGTATGTTTTTATAAATAAAGTTTTATTGGCACACAGACACACCCCTTTGTCTACATGTTGTTGATGGCTGTTTTCCTGCTACAAGCGTAGAGCTGAATGACTGCAATGGAGGGCATGTGGCCCACAAAGCCTATGAGAGTTGCTATCTATCCCTTTCCAGGAAAAGTTTGCTGACCCCTGCTTTGGAGGAAGTTAGGGCGGGGGCCCGGCCCCAGAGCACAGGGAGGGGCACCAAGTGTGAACATTTACTCCACACTTCCTATGTGCTAGGCGCTGAGTACCAACCTCTCTGTGGTTTAGTTCATTCATCTGCACTGAGCCCTGAGGAGAAGGTCCCGTGACAGCCCCATTTTTCAGATGAGGAAACTGAGGCAGTGAATGTTTCAGCAATTTGTGCAAGGCCACAGAGCCAGCAAGTGGTAGAGCTGGTATTCCAACATGGGCACTTGGACTCTGGAGCCCACACCCTGCCACTAGGAAGGCAGCTCTCTCAGCTGGTCCCAGTGGGAGCACAGGACACATGGGGCTGGTCCTGGAGTCTCGTGGATGGCCGAGGCCCTGACACACGCTTTCTCCAGTGCTCAGCCAGAGAGGCGGCAATGTGAAGAACAGGCAGGCCTTGCTATGCTGTCCTGGGGACGTGGGCTGGCCTGGACCGTGGAGAACGCAGGGCAGGAACATGCAGGATGAATACGGGTGGACCCAGGACCGCTGGAAGAAGCCTATCTCTGCCCTGGAGCAGCCTCTGGTGGGGCCAGAGACTGGCACCTGGACCCCCACTGAGGAGGACCCCTCAATGCTATCCTGTGTGCCTGTGCCCCTCAGAGAAGACTGGAACCCTGGTGGCTGGTGGCCACCCTGTGGGTCTCAACATACATGTGCCCCTGATGGGCTCTGTGCTTGAGAAGACTTTCAAAAAGGACGAAAAAGAAAAATGAGTGGAAAGTGCCCTCCGTGGTGAAGGCATAGTGAGTGGACAGTGAATAGGGTTCCCTCCTCTGCCTCAGGCTCTGGGGGCAGAGCCGGGCCCCCCAGATGAGGATTTTGGTGGTGTTTTTTTGGGTATTGGTCTCAGGAAGCACCAGCAGGGCTGGGAGTGAGTCAGGTGGCCTGGCAGGGCCATTACAGGAACGGGGCTCAGTCCCACGGGAACTCTCTGGGATACGGAACCCACCTTGGATTTGTCCCACCATGGCAGTGGTGGTAGAAAGCTGTCTGCATGGGTTCACAGAGAGGCTCAGTTTACTAGCTCTGCCCTACACATCTGGCCCCATGGCCGCCTGAGAGAAGCCCATGGCAGAGCCGCTGGGCTGCAGGAGGGTGCTGCGGCACATAGGAGTGGCGAGTGGGGCGGGAACCAGCTGGCAGCGTCATCAGTGTGGTCCCTGGAGCAGCAGCGGCCATGGCCCATGGGCATGTCAGAAATGCAGACTCCCAGGCCCCACCCTGGACCTGCTGGGGCAGAACCTGCCTACCAGCAAGACCCTCAGTGACCATGTGCACACTGGCATTTGAGAAGGGCCAGGCTCGTCACTGTGATTCCTTTCCCTTTTCTAAACACGACAAAGTAACCACTGCCCCAGCACTCCCTGAATGTCCACTGACCCTCCGAGGCAGGTGAGAACAAGCTGCTCTTATCTTTAATCTTTGACCCGTTCAGGATGGGCTGACAAGGAAGACCAGATGTCAACTGCTTTAGGCAGGGAGGATGTGGCTCTTCAATCAAGGTGACTGATGTGAGCGCTGAAGGAGGTGGAGTAACACCAAGGGCTTGCCCAGCACACTTTCTGCTGTGTAAACATCCCAGAATCTGGCTTTGGAGAAGTGAGCTCCCATTCACCCCTGCATCCCCACTCACCACACAGAGCCTTGTGGGCTGCACAGCTCTGCAGGAAGGCTCGGTAGGTCTCAGAGCTCTGAAAGGCTGCAGCTCGTGGATGTAGCCCTGCTTGTCCTCTTCTGCCTGGGACACATACCTCTGGAGGAAGGAGCACAGAGATCCTGAGGCACTCCGGATCTGGGGTTGGGATGGGGGTGGGGCTGGGCATCCTCTTGTCCAACCTCCCTGGGGCTTTTTAGGATGATTCCAAGCAGCTACTGCTCAGCCTCTGCTTGCATACCTCCAGGAACAGGGACCTCACTAGCTCCAAGAAAGTTCATTCCTTGTTTGGATGACACTGTTTTCCTTCCCATCAACTGGAATCTGCCTTGCTGTGGCCACTACCATTCTCTAGGTGTGGTCTGATGACTGCAGAGAAGGGCAGCATTATCAGCTCCCTCCTGAGGCACATTAGACTTCTCTTCAATGATCCCTCATGCAAACATCAGTACTTTGCCGTACATAGGGTCGGGGGCTGGGCACTAGAGACAGACAAATTAGACCCAGGCCCAGGCCTTGGGATGCTGAGTCAAGCCCCTACCCCTCTCTTTGCTCCTGACATCTGCTGGTGGGCAGTGGGGGCTCTGCACTGTTCTTGGCCATATACTCAGGGGCCTGCTTTGACTTAGTGCCAGGAATTGTCTGGCATTGCCAGTAGCTGGAGCTGCTGATCCAAAGACACCCTCCACCATGCTTTGCATGAATACAGCTGACATTTAATCTCCATCTGACTGGCTACTAGATAGTTCCCAGTTGGTTGGAAATGTGGGTAGGAAGGAGAGGGATGTTACTAACTGAACCCTTCCCTAGGATTTAGTCAATTGGAACCAAGAGTTTTCTATGACTAAAACAAGATGAAATTGCAGAGGTTTAAAGGAGTTCATGTCAGGGTCTCTGTATCTGACTCAAGGAAATGACACTCTGGAGGCAGGGTGCTGTTCTGGAGAAAGTATGGGCTTTGAGGTCTGATATTCTTAGGGGTGTGGGAGGGCTTCTTGTAGGAGGTGGCAGTGAGGCAGGCGTGGCTTGAACAGAAAATGACACATTTGTTCAGTGTGGCTGGAAGGTACTGCTGGGGGTGGCAAGAAGTGATATTAGATGGTAACAATATTTCATGTGAAACGGGCTTTGACCTTATGCCACAATTTAGTGTTCCTGCCCTGGCTCCCAGAACACGCTTCTGTAGGAAGTTAACAGGTGCTCTGTGAAAAAGAGGCTCCTTGGTAAATTAGTCTGAGAAACAACACACACCAGCGCTCACACGAAGAGACTCTCAATGCCCTGAACGTGCTTGGTTCTCCTCTTCCTCCACAGCCTCACTCCAGGACAGCGGGGGCCCCATCAGCCATGCTTGCAGCTGTATCCCCAGCATGTAACACGGTACCAGGCATAGAAAGTGCTACACAAATATTTTTTTCTCCCCACTCCACCAACAAATATTTTTTAGATGAACCAAAAATGTCCTGCTGAGGGAGAAATCTATGATCTTCATTTCCTCCAGAATTTCCTAGACTTATTTGACAGCTAGCCCATGTTTTCTGGATGGGCCATTCTGCCTGATCCAGGTTAGAAGATGCTCCCAAAAGCAAGGGGACCCATTGATGGCTCTAAAGGGGTGGGGGAGAGACACCTCATGTCTGCACTCTAGAGGGTTCCCTCTGGCTCTGGTGTGAGTGGACTAGGAGGAAATGACGCCTGCTGGTGTCTGCGGCCTGCCCGGGCCCCATCTCAGGGAGCCACTCGCTTTGTGTTCTCCGCATAGGACATGACTTACGCCTTCTTGTGCTGAGACGGCTGAGCCCACCGAGCAGTCAGCATCTTTTTGACTTCTGTGAAGGGCAGATCAGGGTGTGTGGCCCTCAGTTGACTTTTCTGCTCGTTCAGGAATATCACATACCAGTGCCATGGAAGGGACATACGTGGCTCTGAGCACCGGCGGGGAAGGGAGCCAGTCGGCCGGGGAAGCTCATTCCACTTTCTGGCTTTCATAACGAGTCATGGGTTTGCCCATCTTGTTCAGTCTAACCAGAGAAATGGAGGCGAAGACGGGAAAAGCCTCCAGTGGCTTGTTAACCCAGAGTCTGGTACAAGGCCTAGGAATGGGAAGAGGGGCTCCCCGTAGGGCATGAGGTGTATGTGGCTGTGTTTGGCAGGGGACACGTTCAAATAGCCATGCTGCATTCTGTGGGCAAACCACTTAACCCATCTGAGCCTCAGTTTCCCCCTCTGTCTAATGAACCTAATGCCACCTGCTCACAGGTGTGGCCTAGTACTCCAGGTGCTGGCTCCTCTCCCTCCTGATCAAGGACTTTTTTTTTGAGGGGAAAGGAGAAAGGCTGTGGCCAAAACAGTCCCACCTACATGACCTCCAGGAATACTGAAGAAAGCCCCTCAGCGTCAGAGCCGTGTGAACCCTGAGGATAAAGTGTACAAGCTTCCAGTGGGGCAAGGTGACCCTCAGAGCACGGGTCAGTGGCTGGCATGGGACCTTTCTTCTACAACACAAGATTCATGGGAAAGGGACACACTCCCAGGTGCTGAGAAGGGTGGCTTGAGCCTCCTGAAGGTTCACCAGCTTGCCCAAGGCCACAGAGCACCCATGTCTCCAAGCCTGGGGTGGAAAGCAGACCCACCAAACCCATACCTACCCCTTTTCCTGTCTGGAACCCAAAGCCTGGTTCTACTGTCCTCTCTCCTCCAGCACCAGGACCTCATTACAGCTGAAAGAACCAAGCGGCCCACCCTACACTCCCAGTGGTGTCAGGCTGCCTACCTGACCAAGGGCCCTAAAAGAACAGGTAAAGGCTGAGATGGGATCATGCCAACCCAGCCACGTGGCTCAGGCCACATGGTAAGCCCTGCAGATTACTTCAACATGGGATCAGAGTAATCTCCCCACATCTTACCCTGAGTGTGGAACAGCAAGGTCCCTTGGAGGTTTTCTCTTCTTGCTTTTAGGCCAGCCCCCTTTCCTTTTCTGAAACAGAAACACCACACATGGAACATATCAAGACTATCAATCATAACTGAGCATATTCAGATCACAGTGTATGATTATGGCACACACCGCAGGGACCTGGGCTCCACACAGATGGCCTCTGACCTCTTCGCACGTCTACACTAGGAGTGACTATCCCTTTGAAGTTGAGGAAACTGAGGCATGGAGAAATGCCGTGATCCCCCCAGCATCATCCAGCAGCGTGGGAGCCAGGACCTTCCCTCCCATCCAAGCTGCATCATGGTCACTGGCCGCAATCAAGAAAGTCACGCGAAGTTTTAGTTACTAGGTCCACGGGGGATGGAATGAAGCCTTGACACTAGGAGCAGTGGTGCGGAGGGTTGACAGCTGAGCTGGCAATTCCGCTGGGGTCCTAGTCTCAGCCCTGCCACTGACCTGCTATGTGGTATTTGGCAAGTTATGCACAGCTCTTTGCCTCAGTTTTCCTGCATGTAAAATGAGGATCATAGTCCCTATCTCGTGGGTTACAGTGAGGATTGGAATTGTTGATATTCATGAAGTTTTGAGGTAAGGGCCAGAAGCCCAGCAAGTACCCAGTGAGTGCTGGCTGGCATGACTGTACACAGAGCCCTCTCCCACAGATGCCAGCTCTCAGGACAGAAATCCAAGTTGTGGGTTCACTCTTCCATCCATTTCATTTCTGGGTTCACCAGCGGTTACTGAGCTCTTGCTATCATCAGGAGCCTGTACCTCAGAAGCTAGAGGGCTGGATAAGACACAGGCCCTGCCCTCAAGTGGCTCACAGTGCCATGGGGAGGCTGATTTTATAGAAGTAATGGTAACAATTCAGCACAGGGGAATGGGGTTATAGGATGAGAGCCCGAATGCCCCTGTACTCAGGGCTCAGTTTCAGATTTTCCTGACCAAATACACACATGACAAAAATGGTGGAGAATAATCAAAACGTGGCCTTAAGAACCTTAGCTTCCAGTTTTCCAAGCTCCCTCACAAACATGCCCATTTCAGCCTTTCCAAGGCTAGGATATACAAAGCAAGTCAGTGGCCCAGCAGGCTGGCTGGGTGGCATTGCCACAGGCAGGCCAGCTGTGCTAGAGATGAAAGGACAGAGGCAGGCAGGCCACACAGAGGTTGGGGCAGCGGCTGGTATTGGGGGCTTCAGGAGAAGGAGGGCTGAGCTGAGGCCAGGCAGAGGCAAACAGCCCGGTAGCAACCATGTGTGTTAATGAGATAATGCTGCAGAGGAAGCCAGGTGCCAGGCACCCAGTAGGTGTTCAATGGATGACATTCTCACTGGCTCACTTCTATGCACAGACCAGCTGATCCTTGGAGTCTGTAAACAATCCTTTCAGCACCCTGGAGAGCTCCCAAGGCCCTAGGTGGGCTCTAATTTCGTCTAATGGATACTGCTAAAGACCACCATTTCTACAGCTTGAGTTCACCGGGGCCTCACACACACATACACATGTCCCTGAATCTGAGTCTCGCCTTCCCCAGTTGAAGCAAATGTCGTCATCTCATGTCACAGGAAGACACCCAGAAAGATGATATGGCTTGACCCCAGAGCGGCAGGGCTAAGCAAAAAGCCCAGAGGACACCCATTGCTCTTGTTAGAGCTAGTGCCTCCTGACAGAGGTCCCACACCTCTCCAGGGTCCAGGGGAATGTGGGCCAGGGATCCTCTGCCCCAGAGCACAGATGCCATCTTCTCCTCCTTTCCTGGTCAGCTCCTCTGCTCTGGCACAGAGAAGGTTTTTGTTGTTTAATTGGAGGGAATGTTACATTTAATGTATTCTCTATTATAGTATTATAAGTCAAAAATCAGAATAAGTGTGTTTATCATGTTATGGCCATCTGAGGCCCTGTGTTTCAGCTCTGTTTAAAAAGAAAAGAAAAGAAAAGAAAACCTTCTTGAGTGTTTCCTTAATTTGCCGGGAAACCATAGTTACTGAGACAAAGGGAAGGCTGCGGGATGTTTTTCTCTGAAGCTTTTTGTTCTTGTTGAGTTCCTCATGCAGGGTTTATACCAAATTGCCTTGCCCTAAATAGAACCACGTAGACAGTGTGCTCATCATTAGTACAGGGTGTTACTACGTGGAGAACATTGCCTACACACTGGAGTGCATCAACTACAGAGGAAACAGAGGAGGAGAACATGGCCCAGCAAGGGAAGACTGAGTTTTAGAGAGCGAGGCCAGTAGCAGAGCTGCAGATTAATTGATTGGCAAGATTTCAAGGGGAAAAAATCCATTCCGACAGCAGTTTTCACCAGCACAGCCCTTTTATTAGATTGGTGCAAAAGTATTTGCAGTTTTAGCCATTACTTTCAATGGCAATTTCAGCTATGTTCAAAACCTCAATTGCTTTTGCACTAGCCTAATACATTCAGATTGCAGCAGATGGTGAATTTTTGAATTTAGTTTTTTAAACAGAATTTTGTTTTACAAAGTGAATCTCCTTTGGGGGCCAGTAGGGCACAGCAAGAGCAAACAGGATCTCGAATGACAGCTTTGGGCTCACCCCCAGCTCTGACACGGTGTGACCCTGAGAGCCCCTTTATCCCACAGCTGCTAACTGGGAAGCAACAGGAGGCAGTGGTGGGTTGGGGAGCTAATGTCTGCAAAGGGCCCACACATGGCAGAACTCGACACGTGCCTTCCGTCTCTCTCTTTACCAGGAAGGGAAAAACTCAAGTACAAACCCGTCACCCGTATCCTGCAAGCTTGCTGAGCAAGCCTCAAAGAGAAAAGCACGTTAGTTTATGCAATGTATCCTTTGGAGCCAGACCCAAGCCCAGAAGATGATTACAATCAGTTAGGAAATGGCCTATGGCCTCTGTGGGTTTACAAACAACTGCCCTAGCAAAGTCGAGGGCAGTTATGGCTGTAACTGGAGACAGGGCCTTTAGAAGATATGTAAGCATAAATGAGGTAATGAGGGTGGAGCCCTAATCTGATAGGACTGCCACCTTCTAAGAAGAAGGCAGAGAAATCTTTCTCTCTCTCCACCATGTGAGGACCTAGCAAGGCGGCCAGCAAGCTAGGGAGAGGTCGTCAGCAGAAATGGACCCTGCTGGCACCCTGATCTCGGACTTCCAGCCTCCAGGACTGAGGGAAATTTCTGTTGTTTCAGCCACTCCATCTATAGCATATTGTTACGGCAGCTCAAGGAGATGAATACACTGCAGAAGAAGTACTGAATTATTATTATTCTATTTTTTTGAGACAGGGTCCCACTCTGTCACCCAGGCTGGAGTGCAGTGGTATGATCTTGGCTCACTGCAGCCTCAACCTCCCAGGTTCAAGCGATCCTCTCACCTTGGCCACACCAAGATGCCCAGTTTTTATTTTTTGTAGAGACGGTGGTCTCACTATGTTGCCCAAGCTATACTTTATTATTTTTGAGCGTGGGACTGTTAGACACCAGTGGCTCTCCCTTGACTCATTTCTCATCTCATCTTGAACCATGTTTGCAGACAGGATGCCAAGGGGAGAGTTGACAAAGCTGAGTGACAGTGGAGGGTGGTGGTCAAAGTGTGGATCCTGGAGCAGACTGTCCGGACTGGAGGCCCAACCACTCCACGTACTGGCTCTGAAACCTTGAGCGCATTGCCTACACTCTCTGAGCCTCAGTGACCTCCTCTGTACAATGGGGAAACCGTCTCTTCCTTCACTAGCTGCGAGGATTAAATGACTAGGCATAAGTGTTGGGATAGGTGCTAGAGTGCAGAGAGCCCTCGGTGACTGCTACTGTCCTGCTGGCAGCCCACATATATTTGAATCCTGCTCCCCCCCGCACATGTAACTTCTGAGAGTCATCAGACCTTGTGGAGTCCAGCTCCCCCTGTAAAGTGGACTGGCTTGTTGTGATCTACATGGAGGGAAAGTGTTTCCATTACTTGGGACGCAGTCCTGGCTTTAAGAGGACAAAGGCCTGAGTGAACTCACCACACATTTATCTGATACTGCCGGTTGCCTTCAGTATCCATTCTGCCTTTCTTCATTAGGAACGAAGTCCTGGTTTCTAAATGGGCTCATGGCCACATGGAGTAAACATGTTTCTCAGCCTCCCTTACAGCCATGTGGGGCCACGTGGCTAAGTTCTGGTCAATAAGATTAAACTGAATCATAGCAGTACACAACTTCTGGGACATACTCATAAAGAAAGGGCATCTTTTTTCACCCTTACCTCCCTCCTGCTGGCTGGAATGCAGACATGCGGGCTGGTGCTTAGCAGCCACTTTGGACCATGAGGCAGCATGCCAAAGCTAGCAGAGCAGTGAGATGGAAGGAGTCTGGTCTCCTGCTAATGGAGATGCCTCCATACCAGCCCTGATCATCTCTCACTTTCATTGTACACTTATTATGGATCAGACCCTTTGGTAGGTCACAGTGATTATGTAGTTTTCAGGAATTCCTTTGAAGTGAGCAATGTAATCCCCATTTTACCAGGAAGGAACTGAGGTCAAGAGTTAACCTGCCTCGTGCAAAGTGTCACAGCCAGGAGGTGGCAAAGCTGTGGCTCCCATATACATCTGTCTGCCTCCACAGCCCCCCTCCTCCAACCACAGCCCCCACTGCTGCCCTCCACAGCCCTCCTCGCCAGCCACCTCTGCCACACAGAGGATCGATCAGGGCTGTTCCCGACATGAGCTCTGCCCACCTCACCCCAGAACCTTCACCAGCAACCCCTTCTTTCCTGGAGTGGGCAGGTCCAGGAGCCACACTCTGAGCACAGATCCTGCTCTGCCACTTACCACGTGATCCTGGGCAAGTCACTCAGCTTCTCAGGGCCTCTATTTTGTTCTTACCGAAAAGTGGGGATAAAATTGCCAACCCTGCAGGGTTGGGAGGATTCAGAGACAATACACAAGGTGGCCCAGCCCAGAGCTCGGAGCACAGAACAGGCTACGTGTGCAGCTGGGATTGCTCTTGTTAAGATGCTGGAGCAGCCTGTGAGGCTGTCCCCACCTGGCCCTGGGTACTGCACTTGCCTTTGGCTCCTCCGAGTCCTGCTCCCTTGGGGCCCCCCAGTTGGCCAGCACCACCTACTGCACAGGCAGAGACGCTGGGTCCTGGCATTGGATCTGAATCACCGAGCTCCCGGTCACACAGCCCATGTGAAGATGGCAGAAGGAACTCTGTAGGCACGAAAACAGCAAGAAATGGTCCATAAAGTCAAAGACATTGACATCACCACCACCTCGGAGTCCACCCAGCACAGGCACTCTAGAAGAGACATTTGCTTTTCAAACACTCACAGGTGAAGCCTGGGTCGATGGTTATGTTTCCAGGGCACAGATGGAGAGCTGTCCAGGGAAGCTGCTGGGAACGATTCGATCCTTGGTGAGCAGGAAGATCTGAGGGCTGGGGCCTGCCCCTCAAGCCCTGCCCCTTGACCAATGGAGCGTTATGACTGAAAGTGTGGGCTGGACCCCGACTGTCTGGCTTCAGGCTCAGCTCCCATGAATTTGCTGCACATGATTAGCTACACCATTAGGTTCACTTGCAGGAACCTCAGTTTCCTCTGGTAAATTCAGGTGAATTTCAGACCCACTTCATAGGATCATTCAAGGCCCGTTCATGCAACACATATTTACAGGGTGCTTGCTGAGTGCTGGGCACAGCAGACCTCGCTGCAAGAATGGCATTCCAGGCCTCCCGAGTTCATGCTGGGTGGGGAGGAGGGATTAATGAAATGTACAAAGTCCTCAGAGCAACACCTGACACTTAGGAGGCCTCCAGTCAATGCTGTGACTTTGGGGGTGTTTGTAGCTATCACCTGGGAAAGTCAAGAGCTGATTGTGGTCAAGTCACTCCCTGCAAACCCCATGAAGGAGGCAGGGCAGTGATTATTCCCCCAATTTACGTATGGGAGAGGGCGGGGCAGGACACTGGCATAGCTCAGATCTATTTGGTGTGTGATTTATCTCTCTCACACACACACACACACCCATGTGTTGATGGAGATACTGAGGCACAGGGAAGCAGAGTGATTAGTCCAGAATCACACAGCTGGGCAGAGGCCAGGCAAGGTCTTAGAGATTTTTTGTTTTGTTTCGTTTTTGAGATAGGGCCTCTCCAGTTGTCCAGGCTAGAGTGCAGCAAAAAACAATCACAGCTCACTGCAGCCTCCAATTCCTGGGCTCAGGCAATCCTCCTGCCTCAGTCTCCTGAGAGCTGGCACTACAGGCACGTGCCACCACACCCAGCTAAGTTTTAAATTTTCTGTGGAGATGGGGTCTTTCTGTGTTACTCAGTCTAGTTCTCAAACTCCTGGGCTCAAGTGATCCTCCCACCGTGGCTTCCCTAAGTGCTGGGATTACAGGTGTGAGCCTCTGCAGCAGGTCCCAGGTGAGGTCTTGAACCCAGGTCTCCTGGCTGCCAGCCGCAGGGTCTGCCCCCACACCACCTACTGGCAGCGCTCTTCCTGCAGAGGGGAACAGTAACAACTCTCTAGGTGCCATCCTCAAATGTGACCCCATCAGTGCCCCACAGTCTGTGCCTTGCCCCATAGCACAGGCCACAACACAGAAAACGCCTCCCTGCTGAGGCCTTTGAGACGTCCGTGCATCCGGGAGTTTGGGAAGACAGGAAGGAACACACTGGCGATCCTATTGGTTTCCTGGGAAGAGGAAAGGTGGCAAATAGTGGTGACCCAGCGCTCTAGAACTTTCCTGTCCTGTCTGTATCTGCATGGCCAAGCCTGGCCCAGTCCTGGTAATCCATCACTGGGGCTATTCTTAAGTTTTTAGTAGCATTTTTGTTTTGAATTGTAACTAGTGGGTACAGTTTGGCACCCAAAGGGTACCGAAGGGGTGAAGGTAAAAGGTAAAGCTGGCCCCGCCTGGGTCCTGCAGCACCCAGTCCCCTTTCTGGAGGTCCCACTGTGGAGCTGGACTGGGCATTTGCAGATGCTTCTGTGCCCTGAATGACAGCCCGCCAGCCACATCACATCTCACTTGCTTCTTTCTCTGCAGAAAGGGCTCTAAGATGTCCCATTTTGTGGCGAAGGCTGTGCCA
Organism: Cacajao melanocephalus; assembly: GCA_963573385.1. NCBI lineage: Eukaryota > Metazoa > Chordata > Mammalia > Primates > Pitheciidae > Cacajao > Cacajao melanocephalus. Next base: position 3,494 of record CAUYLG010006706.1, on the reverse strand, counting down.
TATTCTGCTGTGAAGAGGTCCATGGTGCATTTAGAAGCCCCTGACAACACATGCAGAGGTTACTCCTGGTCTTTGCACACACGGTGTCTCATGCACATGGGAACTGGGTTGCTGGGTCAAAGGGCACGTGTGTTTGTAATCCAGATGGACCCATTTCACCCCCACCAGCAGCATAGACCTGCCTTCCTCCCAGGGACCCCTGTCTCTGGGCCCACAGGCAAGAGGCCCATTCCTCCCCATCTGCTCACACCATCCGTGGCACCCTCTGCCTTTGACATGAAGTCCACGCCCCCAGCCTGTCACTCGAGGCACCTAGAGGCTGGGCCTCACTTCCCCTCTAGCCCCACACTCATCTGACGGACACTCTGAAAAGTGGCTATCAGAATGGAAGATGATCAGACCTTTGGCACACACTGTCCCATTTAACCTCCACCTCAACTCTTATTACTATGGCAATATCCACACCCGTTTTACAGAGTCAGTGACTTCCTGAATGTCCACAGCAGGGCGACAGGAGACGGGACCCTCCACCTTGGGCCTCTTTTCCCATTTCCCCAGCCACCCTACCGGTAATAGAAATCTCCTCCTGCCCAGTCCAGACTCGTGTAACCGCAGATGCTCTCACTCCAATGAGACCAGCCCCACGTCTTCCCTGCCTTGACTCCCTTTCCCAAGAGTCCAGGCACAGCTGGACAGCTGGCAGGAGCCGGGCTGGCAGACTGCTCTTAGTTGACTGATTCTCTCTGCAGAAGACAGAACTATGGCAGCGTGCCAGGCCCCAGGCAGGGGCTACAGAAGCAGCAGTGGGCATGACAGTGTAGCCTGCAGGGAGTTTGCAGTCCATGCAAGTCTTAGTCCATGGAGGGCAGGGCCATGGTGATTGCTTTGCCGAATACCCTTGTTTTACTTATGGGTCAACCGAAGCTCAGGAGTGCCCCATGGCTGGCCTAAGCCCTCGCATCCTGAGAGAAGTGGCGCCTGCCCTGGAGCCCAGGCCTTCAGACTGGCTGGAAGTGCCGTGGCCACACCAATGACTCAGCGGGCGGGACAGTCTAGCTTTGGAGCCACCCACAAGCCATGTGGTCTTTCCTTGCCTCAGTTCCCTCACCTGTAAGAGGAGGCTACTAAGAGGGGGCTACTGAAGACTGGCCTGTCTATTAAAGGGTCTGGCTCCCCAGAGGCCAGATAGCCAAGGGCTGCTGTCATCCCACCTTCAAGGTCCACGAGGCAGCGAGAAAACTGTTTTCCAGTTAAACTTTGGGCCCCAGTGCCACTCGGCCTCTGGTGATAAAAATACATTAACCAGGAGCAAATTACAGGATTTTCACTTAATTATCCTACAAAGTCAGAAAACAGGATTTTCGCTTAATTATTTTACAAAGTCAGAAAACAAGATTTTCACTCAGTTATCCTACAAAGTCAGAAAACAGGGTTTTAAACATTTGTTTATTTATGCATAAGAGAATGTTCTGGACAGAAACCTGAACCTTTTCAGCGCGAACTTCAACGTGTCCACGGCTGGTGCTGAAGCTCTGACACCCACTGGCCTGGGTTTGAAGCCTGTTTACATCATTAGCGATCCGTGGGGCCCGGTCCAGTCACGAAGCCTTCAGGTTCCCACTGGGAGGGGGACCGTTGCTGTCGTTACTCAGGACAGGTGATACAGGACCCCAGGCCGAGAGCGCCCCATCAATGCAATGCAACTGCTCCCGGGACAGGAGTCGCCCGTGACTGCGCGTCCCGGTTCGCCCGGAGCAGCGGCCCCGGCCTCCGCGCCGCGGGCCTGGACTTGCAGAGGCCGGCTCTGGAGCCTGGGGCGCGGCTCTTCAGCACCGGCGGCGCCGGGAGAGGTTGGCAGGGCACGGGCCAGGCACCTGCACCGGGGGACACGCGGGGAGGCGGCGGGGCCAGGAGCGCAGGCCGGAGCCACCACGTGCCAGCGCCCCGGAACCGCTCAGGTGTTTTCAGCCGCGCTGCGCTGGACGTCCCGACCCCATCCCGGGGACGCCCCCACTGGAGAGCGGGGCGCGCCCGCAGAGGAAGTGGGGAACGCAAGTCCAGCCACCAGACCGCAGCCTGGCCGCTGTCCTGCTGCATGTCGCCCGCCCCGGCAGCTGCGCTGCGCGCGCCGCTGCGCCCGAGTCGCGTGGGCTGAACCGCCCGAGGGGCCGGGCCGCTCCGCGCGCTGCTATGCTCCGGCTTCCGGGATTTCCGAGCAGCCGGGGCTGGGCGGGGACAGAGTGCGGGACAGAGGGGTGGGCGGGGCCGAGACGCCGGGTAGCACCGCCCCCGCCTGACGCAGTTACGTAAGTGCCCTCAGCGGGCAAGAGGGGTCTCTCCGCGAAGGCTCGTCTTCTACATTAATTAAATGACTTTTAATATTTTCGAATCACACAAGAATACGTGATACATTACCACTATGGTGAAATTAGAAAATTCAGAGCAGCTGCTGTGCGGGAGTCCTTTTCAGAGTCAACCACCTGCTAACCCCTTGGTGTACCTCCTTTACATAAAAACATCCAAAGTATAATTTAAACGATAGTTTTAAACATTAGTAATGGCCACAGGCTCCACCCCTCCTTCCAATGGCAACGCTTCCAAGTTTGCACATCCCCTTCCTGCCTGTGGCAGGTAAGCTGGTGACAACCGCAGGGTTCACCATCTCTGTGGGTGGTAATTTTTGCGGTTGCCTAGAGACGGCACAGTCCCTGGAGCCTGGCGGTCTGGGCTCATCAGCCACCTCTGCTGGGTGACGGTGGGCTGGTGACTTCACATATCTGGGGCTCAACCTCTTGGTCTTTTCTTTGGAGATAGTAATAGTGCCTACTAGCTAAGAAGGTTGTGGGATTAATCATTAATATTCCTAAAGTACATAAGAAGCACTCAACAAAAGAGTAAGCTATTATTACTGAGGTCTCCTTCATGTATCAAGAACAATGTGTGCTAATTATGTAGTAACATAATTTGGTCTTTGCATACTCTCCCAAAGCTTGCCACTCCATTCCCTTGTTTTCTTTTTTAATCAACCAATATCTTCAGCAAATAAGTCACTACAACGGTGTTCTTTAGTTCCATGCTCTATAGAATGGAGATAGTATGAATAGCACCTGCCTCCCAGGAATGTTTGAGGATTAAATGAGATGCTGAGGGGTGAATGTATATAATTGGCAAAGCAGTGTGCCTGACATGCATTACCTGGCCAATAAGAACACAAACAAGCTGGGTGCAGTGGCTCACACCTGCAATCCCAGCACTTTGGAAAGCCAAGGTGGAAGAATCACTTGAGGTCAGGGATTTGAGAACAGCATGGCCAGCACAGCAAGACCCCATCTCTTTTTAAAAAAATAGCTCAGCATGGTGATGCGTGCCTGTAGTACCAGCTTGGGAGGCTTGGGCAGGAGGATTTCTTGAGTCCAGGAGTTGTGATGTTACAGTGAGTTATGATGGCACCATTGCACTTCAGCCTGGGCAACAGAGCAAGACTTTGTCTCTAA
>CAUYLG010006705.1:0-29095 GCA_963573385.1 Cacajao melanocephalus | reverse complement strand
CCATTTTTAGACTGCATTCTAGCCTGGGCAATAGAACAAGAATCCCGTTCTCTCTCCCTCTTTCTCTTCCTCTTTCTTTCTCTCTTATATTCTTTTTCTTTCTTTCTTTCACTCTTTCTTTCTTCTTTTCTCTCTTTTTCTAAAAATAAAAATAAAAAAAGCAAAGTTATGTAATAAAAAGTAAAATTTTTTAAATGATTCAACAATTAATCATTCAACATTTATAGACCTGCTTGCATCAAACATATGGGAAGCAAATATATGAAGAAAAAAAGTTTAATGCAAATTTATTTACAGTCCAATTATAGGGATTTCCACTTCTAACAAAGATGGGGTAACAAGAACTAGATTTACCCTCCTGCCAGAAACAAATAAATAATGATCAAAATATATGAAAAACTGGACATTAGTCACTGGAAAACAGTGATCCCTATGAGATACAAAATGAATAAAATGAGCCCTAAGATTGTCTTAGCTTAAAGCTTGAGAAAAATTCTAAGTCATGGTACAGGAAGGGGAAACTGAGCCAGCACCCGGAAAATGCCCTGATGAGGAGATATAGAACTCTATATACATTGAAAATATCTTTGAAAAACAAAAGTAAATAAAGACTTTTGTATATATGAAAGCTGGAAGAATGTATTACTTGCAAGACCTGCACTATAAGAAATGTTAAAAGGAGGCCTTCAGAAAAAAGGAAAATAATACCAGATGGAAATATGGATCTATATAAAGGAATGAAGCTGACGAGAAATTATAACAACATGGAAAAATATGTAGATTTTTTCTTATTATTTAAATCTCTTTAAAAGACACTTGACTATTTAAATAAAAACAAATACAATATAGTATGGATTTGTAACATATGTAAAAGTAAAACATATGACAATAGTAGCACAAAGGTCACAGAGGGAGAAATAGAAATATGCTGTTTAAGATTTTTACACTACACATGAAATGATTTTATGTCACTTGCAAGTAAACTGTGGTAAATTAAAGATGTACACTATATATCCTAACACAACCACTAAGAAAGCAAATAAAAAGAATTATAGCTGATGAACCATAAAGAAGATAAAATAGAATTATTAAATAGTTTCAATTAATCCAAAAGGAAAAAGAAGAGAAAATAAAGAAAAATGGAACAAACACAAAACAAATAACTGAATGATAGATTTAGGCCTAACCAAATAAATAATTGCATTAAGTATAAATGGTCTAAATACCTAAATTAAAAAGCAAAGGTTGTCAGACTGAAGATAAAAGCAAGTCTTAACTATATTCTACCTACAAAAACACACTTTAAATACAGTTACATATAAGTTAAAAATAAAGGGATGAAAAAAGATACATCATGCTAACACTAATCAAAAAAAAATCCTGGATTAATAATATTATTATTAGATAAAGCAGATTACAGAGTAAAGAATATCACAGCTCTATGGGGATCAAATTGTCAATACAACAATAATAATCCTAAACTGTTATACACCTAATACACAGCTTTAGAGTATATGAAGCAAAATTCAAAGAAAAATATACAGAAAATCAGTAAGGTATAGAAGAGTTGAACAACAAAATCACCAACCAACACATCCTAATTGACTCCATTCAACAATAGCAAAATACATATTATGCAACTGTGGTCCAAGATAGACCATTTTCTGGGTCTATCTTGTTTTATTGAGATAAGACAAGTCTCAATAAAATTAAAAGGACTTAAATCACACAAAATGTGTTCTCTGATCACAACGAAAAGGCATTAAAAGAAACACACAAAAATAGGATGATTATGGTTCATTGTAACCGTAAGTTCTACATAACTTAGCCTGACATATACCCAAGTGTAAATCAGCAGTGAATACTGTGCAGTGCCGTACCTGGTATATATGACAGGCATATATTTTCCCCCCAATTCCCCATTTCTAAATACCACTCTTGCCCTCAATCCCCTGACACTTCAAGCTTACAATTGGGTTTTTCTTAGGGTCTGTTCCTCTTTGAAGGAAAGGAAGGCATTTCTTTCATGTGCTAGTTGGCCCTCCTCATAGTTCAATCTTTTCTACAGTACATTTTGCAAAAACCTCTCCAAGTTCCTGAATGTCAGTAGCATTGTAGCCTAGTTTCTAATACTGGCTTGCCTTTTTCTCTAATTTTATATTCATTTGGTTGTTTCAATGAGCATTTAAAAGGAATTATTAAATACATATGCTCAAATAACTTCCTTAAATCATAACCCACATGTCTTTCCTAATAAACAGTTTTTTAAAATTTCAAAGGACATAGAAAAACAGAATTTCACAAATGTTTCTTGCCTCTTGAAACTGCATATTTAGTTTTTTCTCTACCTCCAAACATCTAGCAAAAGTAAAAAGGCTTCCATATATATGTATTTTACATATATATGTAAAATAAAATAACAAATCTATAGAATTAATAGGCATATTCTTCCTGCATTGCCTTCATAAAAATGGAACTGAAGGATTTTCAGAATCATAATACTGTCTAGGAAGCTGAAAGGTACAGAAGGAGACTTGGGGAAAGGAGAAGAAAAAAAAAAGGATAAAATCAATGACAGACCAAATAGCTAAAGTCCTTGTTCAGTCACAGTCATCACACACACACACACACACACACACACACACACACACACACACACATACACAGAGAGAGAGAGAGAGAGAGAGAGAGAGAGAAAGCCTACTTCTTTATTAAAATGCATAAAGCAGCCAGAAGCAGGAACACTAATAAATTCTTCTGTATAAGCAGAATTTTTTAATGGCTCCCTGAACACTAATAACCACTGCTCTCTTATGTGTACTTGACTCTGTTTAACCTTTTTCTGGTGCCTTTTAACTTCTCTAAGTCAGGTACTAATATGGAACTAATGTGGGGTTTATTTTCCCTATAGGAATAGCAAAAAGAGCAGTGCACATTACTGTAATCATACGAGTCCTTCTAGCAACGGTAGGACTTTAGATCAAAGTCTATGCATTATAGCCCAGGAAAAGAATTTAATAACAATTGCAAAGCTAAGCAATCTTGTTTTTAACCATCAGATATTTTATTGAATATTAGCCATGGAAAAAAAATACTCTTGGCGGGCAAGTGACCCAGCAGGAGAGAATACGGACATCCTTTCAGTCCCAGCTAAGTTGCTGTTGGCCTCAGCAGCACGGATACCCATGTAATGACCAGCAATCACAGCCTGACATTGATGAAGGATGGCTAGAAATATGAACCCGTTTTATCTTTCGAAGATGAATTTTTGAGGTGGTTTTCACTTCTGGAAATAATACAATATAAGTGGATGGTGCAAGAACAATGTCACATTTCTAGCCATATCAAGCATGCGCCTCAATATTCCAGGTTCCTTGTGAGTTGCTAATTTGAAATGTATTAAAACATATCCCAGACTCAGCATTTCTGCCTGACCACTTCATCTTCATTTAAGGTTTTTGTGTGTATGTGTGTATATGTGTGTGTGTTTATGATTTTTCTCTCACAAGATACCTTGGAGATAACCAAACACTTCCACAGTGGAAATGAACAAGATGCATCAAGATTTTTTTTCCTCCTGACTTTTAGCTGCTGGATACTTTTCAATTCTTTTATTTTTCAAACACAGAGGTCACCCCGGCATCCTGACACTACAATAGTTGTGTTCCAGCTGCATTAATCCATTTCCAGCGGAGCTTCTGCAGAAAGAGGAATTCATTTGACACCAGCAGGGAGAGGACAAGGGAAAAATTAAGAGAGAATGAATAAATATATAATTTAACAAAAGAGAATAACAAGAACAAAGTAAAAGAATACATGTGGTTATGTATGTATCTATGTGAAAATGGAGACCCATGAGTGAAATTCTATAGAAAAGGAACCAACATATATTCCTTAAAAAGAAAAAAATAAAAAGAAATGAGAATGCATTGGTCTTCAGTGAAATGTAGCTACTGCAAGGTTTTTAACTGGGTCCAATTTAAATACCACCTTGAAATAAGAATTGGGTTCACACTCCTATCAGTTGAATAAAGACATGCCTGCTGAGCAGTCTGTAGCAATAAAATCAGTTGCTTCCAATACCAACCCAAATTTTCATCAAATCTGTAGTTAGACATGGCTGAGTCAATGCAGTTTTAAACCATCGCTCTGACACTCTAAATATGTTCAACATATTTGGAAATGCAGAATGTTTGCACCCATAATTATTTTCAGGCACAAGACCACATATACAAATGAACTTGGGGAATATCTATTTCTTTTATCTAAGGTTAGCTGGCAATACTAAAATACCTTCTCCTAAGACACATATCTGCAGAAGAAAAAGTTGAAACACACTTTCCTTTGATTTGTGAGATAAACTAAAATACAATGTAACAAAAATAACTGGAATAAGCAGATACACCTGGTAAATAAATGCTGAAATACTGCTACAGTAATTTTGAAAATATAGCCCTAAAGAGATTATTTATAACATGACATCCAAGAAAGAACTTGTAATGTGGCATTCATAATGATGCAACAAAAAAAGATGCAGATATCTGGCTAATTAGCCAATGTGCTTTTAACTCACATTTCTCATTTCCTTAAATCATATTTATATAGAGAAAACTTACATCAAAGCCATATGTTTATGAATAACTTCCCTCTCACCTTCAAAACTGGATAATTAATTTCTTTTTTTTTTTTTTTTTGCAACTTTTTAAGTTCTGGGATACATGTGCAGAATGTGCAGGTTTGTTACATACATGTGCTATGGTGGTTTGCTGCACCTATTAACCCGTCATCTAGGTTTTAAGCCCCATGAGCATTAAGTATGTGTCCTAATGCTCTCCCTCTCCTTACCCCCGACATCCTGACAGGCCATGGTTTGTGATGTCCCCCTCCCCGTGTCCATGTGTTCTCACCATTCAACTCCCACTTATGAATGAGAACACACAGTGTTTGGTTGTCTGTTCCTATGTTAGTTTGCTGAAAATAATGGTTTCCAGCTTCCTCCATGTTCCTGCAAAGGACATGAACTCATTCTTTCTTATGGCTGTATAGTATTCTATGGTGTATATGTGCCACATTTCTTTTATCCAGTCTATCATTGATGGGCATTTGGGTTGGTTCCAAGTCTTTGTTATTCTAAATAGTGTCATAATAAACATATGTGTGCATCTGTCTTTATAGTGGAATGATTTATAATCCTTAGGGTATATACCCAGTAACAGGATTGCTGGGTCAAATGGTATTTCTGGTTCTAGACCCTTTAGGAATTGCCATGCTGTCTTCTAAAATGGTTGAACTAATTTACACTCCTACCAACAGTGTAAAAGCCTTCCTATTTGGAGAATTCATTTCTATGACCTCTCCTTTCTCTCATTCTCTAAAGAGAGCAATGGCAGAATATAAAAGGTAACAATCTAAAGTGTGCAGACACTATATAATTATCTTGGTAACAATTGAGTTAGTTATAAGTACAGTTCTAGGTTAACTGTAATTGGAATGATGGTAACATTTAATTGAGACAATGACCTCCATGTCTCAGAACTCATCAATGTGCAAGGCATTGATTTTGATGTGATTTCATCATACCCAGTTTATAGATGTAGAAACTGAGGCATGAAGAAGTTAATGACTTTGTTAAGATTACATGACCAGAAGTCAAGATTTGAATGGAGGCTAAACTTCAGAGCTAATCTTCTCAGCCACTATACTTATGCCTCCCTAATAATGACACCTCCTCAGCTGAGTATCTGATTCCTATTCACAAGTGTTCCAATATTAACGTAAAACTGTAAATTCTTCTGTACATCTGGGAGTCTGTGTTCATCTGAATCCCAAGGGTCCTTCTGTTACAAATTCTAATTTAAAGGATCATATTTTCAGTTTGACCAATCATAGCCCTAAGCATTGAGATTTTCACTTACATGCTATACCTGGAAAATAATCACTGACAGTATCAGCTTTGAAAATGAAGAAGAATCATAAGAAATCTACACAAACCATTTCCTTACAGGAAAAGTTTTTAAATTTTTTTCTATCAGTTGTGTACATTTTTTGAAAATATGAAACTCACAGCTCGTGCTATGGCAATTCTGAGTTCCTTCTTAAACGGCTAGCTTTTACAAAGGGCAGAGAGGCTTCCAGCTCCACAGAGCAATAACAGTGATAATAATACCTTGTGTTTCTATAGAGCCTTTTCTCCAAGGAACTCCGAGTTATTGGATTAACTCCACCAGTTTCCCTTGCCAGCACACTTCCAAATATAATATTACCTTTTATTACTGTGCATTTTAAGGAGAGAAAAAGCATTCGAAGTGCAAATAGTATGCTGAAAAATCAGCATAGATTATCCCTAATGCAAACACATTTCAGGAAAAAATATGTGTATTTTAACACACATTTAGGCCCATTATTAGGAGAATTCTTGATTTTTCTTTACCTTTAATTGAACTGTATTTCCATAGCTAATGGTTACCCATAAAGTTTTAACTACTTGAATGTTTGGTTAAAGCATAAGGAGATAACCAATTTGGCATTTTTGTACCTACATTCTTTATGAAATGGAATGCTGAGAAATATTTCTGAATGTAGACAAGCACTTTTGCCTTTTAATTCAATGGTAGCTTAAGAGAATATTGGCTAGAACACCTGTAATTCCAGCACCTCAAGAGGCTGAGGTGGGCAGATTACCTAAGGTCAGGAGTTTGAGACCAGCCTGACCAATATGGAGAAATCCCATCTTTACTAAAAATAAAAAATAAAAAATAAAAATAAAAAATAAAAAATAAAAAAATCCCATCTTTACTAAAAATAAAAAACTTAGCCTCTGGGTATGGTGGCGCATGCACGTAATCCCAGCTACTTGGGAGGCTGAGGCAGAAGAATCGCTTGAACCTGGGAGGTGGAGGTTGCAGTGAGCCAGGGTCACACCATTGCACTACAGCCAGGGCAACAAGAGCAAAACTTGGTCTCAAAAAAAAAAGAAAGAAAATATTTAATTAAAAGACAAGAAAAAAAAAAGGTAACTATACATTCTGGGGCAGCTAACCAACTGTTTTCCTGCAGTAGGCCAAGATTGTAATCTATGAACTTAATAATTATGTGTTTGTTTCTACCACAAGTATCTCCATATCATACTGAAATACTCAAACTCTTTAATCTGCCTACATTGTACTCAAACACCACGACTGCCCACATATCGTGAGAGTGAAAGCTATTTAAAGAATCAACCCTCCCAAAATTTTTTTTTACTTCTTAGAAAATGTTATAATGATGTGGACAACATGATGCTGACTGAGCCACATGGCTTCTTTCTTTCCAGAAATATCCAGGCAAGTAAGAATCCAGACAGCCAGATGTGGAGTATTTACTTTTGTGATCTCATTGTTTATGACAGTCAAGTCAAACAGAAACTTTTCTGCGAATCGACCCCCGTTTCCTGGTTGCTTAGTTTGAATGCTCCTGTGGACATCTGCCGTAAAGAGTCTCACAGCATTTGTCACGTGTCTGGAACTTGCTTCAGAAGCAAAATGGGAATATGCAGCATATGGGCATACAATTCACAGAAAGTTCTCTAGTGAGGGGAAAGATTAAAATTTCATGATCACAGCAGAGGAAGTTGTTAACTCAGCAATTCCAGACGGAGTGTCCTGCCAAGCAGCGGAGAGTGAACTGGGGGAGACGGAATAGGGTCAGACATTAAAACATGAGATGAGGGTGTCAAAAACTAAAAATTATCATGATAAAGTAAAAGTTACAACAATGGCTGGATGGACTATATTTATATAGTTTGCATATGCCTGTAAGAAAGGTGGTGTCTGGTAAGACTACAGTTAGAGTTGTTGATCACATGATTTCTTCTTTTTTTTTTTTTTCTGAGACAGGAGTCTGGCTATGTCACCCAGGCTGGAGTGCAATGTGGCAACTTTGGCTCACTGCAACCTCCGCCTCCTGGGTTGAAGTGATTCTCCTGCCTCAACCTCCAGAGTAGCTGGGATTACAGGCATGTGCCACCATGCCCAGCTAATTTTTATATTTTTAGTACAGACGGGGTTTCATTATGTTGGCCAGGTTGGTCTCTAACTCCTGACCTCAAGTGATCCACCCACCTTGGCCTCCCAAAGCGCTAGCATTATGTGGGTAGGGAACCGGGTCCAGCCTAATCACATTATTTCATTTGTTCCCCATAAAAAGAAGTTTCTAGAACAAAACAAGCTGATTTTGGAGATATAATACCCAACAGTTGCAAAAATTTATTCAGTATTTCCCATGTGCCTAGAAATGTGCTAGAAGTATTTCTTCTTTTATTTTTATTTTTTGTATTTTTTAGAGACAGGATCTTACTCTGTTGCTCAGGTTAGAGTGCAGTGGCGCAATCATAGTTCGCTGCAACCTTGAACTCCTGGGCTCAAGCAATCCTCCCACCTTAGCCTCTTAAGTAGCTGGGACTATAGGTGCAAGCCACCATGCCCGGCTAATTTTTCTTTTCCCAGAGGGACAAGGTCTAGCTATGCTGCCCAGGCTGGTCTCAAACTCCTGGGCTCAAGCGATCCTCCCACCTCAGCCTTCCAAAGTGTTGGGATTACAGGCATAAGCCACTATACCCAGTGGTAAGAAGTATTTCTAAATGCTAAAGAGAAATAATAAATGTATCTAACCCCACTGGAAACTAGAAAAATAAATAAGGACTTCCTGAGCTCAGGAGTTCAAAACCAGCCTGGGCAACACGGTGAAACCCCATCTTTACTAAAAATACAAAAAAATTAGCTGGGTGTGGTGGCGCATGCCTGTAATCCCACTTATTCAGGAGGCTGAGGCAGGAGAGTTGCTTGAACCCGGGAGGCGGAGGTTGCAGTGAGCCGAGATCGTACCATTATACTCCAGCCTGGCAACAAAGTGAGACTTCATTTCAAAAACTAACTAAATAAAAATAAATAAATAAATTTAAAACTATATAGTTATTACTTTTATAATTAGAAAGACCACTATACCCTAACAACACATCGATTTCTAGATTTAGTAGCCATGGCAAGATCATGTATTAGTAACACAGATTTTAATATTATCTTGAATTTTTTTCTAATGGAAATGAATGGTAATGATTCCTCTACATACTGTTGTCAAAGCTTCCTTGTGACAAATGGTATAATACCAGTTTCATCAAATCCTGTTACAAAGTACAAATATTAGCTATCTATATAAAATATTGAGAATTCAGTTGGATTCCACAATTTAGTTTTTATTCTTTCCTTCAAAAGTGTTATCAATATTGTCACAATTAAGGGGAACAATAATCGGTTGGACCTACTGGCATGCCCACTGAGAAGGATACTATTCGGAGGTGATGCCTTTCTTCAAAATCCAGTATACCAGTCAGGCCCAGTGGCTCACGCTTGTAATTCCAGCACTCAGGGAGGCCAAGGTGGGCAGATCATTTGAGGGCCAGGAGTTCAAGGCCAGCCTGGCCAACATGGTGAAACTCTGTTTCTGTTAAAAATATAAAAATTAGCTATGCATGGTGGCACATGCCTGTAATCCCAGCTACTTAGGAGGCTAAGGCAAGAGAAGTGCATGAACTGGGAGGGGGAGGTTGCAGTGAGCTGAGATAGCACCATTGCACTCTAGCCTAGGCAACAGAGTGAGACTCCATCTAAACAAAAAGAAAGAAAGAAAGAAAAAATCTAGTACACCAAAGAAAGCCCACAGTTTTCAATAGTGAGTCTCACGGTCATCTTATAAAGCTCTCTATTCTCTCCTTGTGATACAGTTATGATAGTTTTTCAGAACGATTTTCGGGGGTAAATTGTGTCTCCACGGCTGGCCACAACATACTTTTGCAGTGTGACCTCACCACCTCTTTGTCAAAAGGTAGAGTCTACTTCACCTCTCTTTAAGTCTAGCCCTTCCTGGGACCTATTCTGATTACAGGACCAGTCTGTGATGGACGTGACTTTGTACAACATCATAGGCTGGGCCTTAAGAGATATGCAACTCGCGTCTCACCCCCAGAATGCCCCTTCTTAGAACATACCTGCCATGCTGTCAGCAATTGGGCACAGCCCAGTCCACCCTCAGAATATGCTCTTTCTACCTTTCTTGCTAGTGATGGTTTTAAATAACTAGGACCACTTCAAATCCCAAGGGCTATAACCTTTCATGCCTAAAGAAATTATTCACAAATAAAAAATATCAACTTCCATAAAATGCTCAAAAGACTAGCTAGATAAAAAGAGCCCACATATCTTTCTATTTGTATGAAGAAAGGCAGAAGCCCTCTGAACCTAAAAACCTGGGTTTGAATCCCAGCTCTGCCACCTCATTTGAGTCTCTATTTTCTCACTTCTAAAATGAGAAAAAATGGCCAGGCACAGTGGCTCACGCCTGTAATCCCAGCACACTGGGAGGCTGAGGCAGGCTGATCACCTGAGGTTAGGAGTTCGAGACTAGCCTGGCCAACGTGGTGAAACTCCCTCTCTACTAAAAATACAAAAATAAGGTGTGGTTGCAGGTGCCTGTAATCCCAGCTACTTGGGAGGCTGAGGCAGGAGAATTGCTTGAACCCGGGAGGCAGAGGTTGCAGTGAGTCGAGATCATGCCACTGCACTCCAGCCTGGGCAACAGAGCAAGATTCCATCTCAAAAATAAATAAGACAAAATGAGAGAAATAATTGTGAGAATTCATTGCAATCATAAGTGGCATCTTAAATAGCTCAAGTCGGCTTCAGCTATTGTAACAGAATACCATACGCTAAGTGGCTTAAATGACATTTATTTCTCACAGTTCTGGAGGATAGGAAGTGTAAGATCAGACCGCCAGCATGGTCTGTTTCTTGGTGAAGACCCTCTTCCTGATTTGCAGACAGCCATCTTCTTGCTGTGCCCTCACATGGCAGAGAGAGCTCTGGTCTCTTCATCCTTTTATATGAGTGTCAATCCCCTCACGAGGACTCCATGCCCATGACTCATCCAAATCCAATTACCTGCCAAAGGCTCACCTCTAAACACCACCACTGTAGGGGTTAGAACCTCAACATATGAATTTAGAGGGGATACATTCAATCCATACCATGTTGGAAGGGCTTATAAATGCTAGGACATGGAGCAAATATGAGAAATTATTAGTCAATAGGCCATTCTGCACACTGTAAGATGATAATCCCATATAGAAGTGGCTCTGACTGGCTCAAACTGGCTCTTTGGAAGCATGAATATGGGTTGTGATTTTCTCAGAATTAGGGTAGCAAGTCCAAGTGCAGGAGACTCAACGGACGCTGACCTTCATATATGCATTCCACAAACACTGACTGGACATCTGTGATGTAGCTGGCACTCTCCTCAACACAGAAATGCAACATGAACAAAATACTATCTTTTTTTTTCCTCAACACAGAAATGCAACATGAACAAAATACAAACTTTTTTTTTTTTTTTTTGAGACAGAGTCTTGCCTTGTCAACGGGCTGGAGTGCAGTGGCACAATCTCAACTCACTGCAACCTCCTCTACCTCCTGGGCTTAAGCGATTCTCCTGCCTCAGTCTCCCAAGTAACTGCGAGTACAGGTATGCACCATCACGTCAGGCTAATTTTCATATTTTTAGTAGAGATGGGGTTTCTCCATGTTGGCCAGGCTAATCTGGAACTCCTGACCTCAGGTGATCCACCCATCTCGGCCTCCCAAAATGCTGGGATTACAGGCATAAGCCACTGCACCCGGCCAATTTATGCTCTCTTAGAATTCTTATCTGCATGACTAGAGACATGCCATTATACTAATAAGACCTGAGAATAAGTGAATCCAGATAAAGAGACAGGCAGTAACCAGGCCATTTTAGGAAAGCCCTCTCTGATAAGCCGAAATCTGTGTGGACACCTGAATGAAGTCAGGAGCAAACCACACACGTATGTGCAGAAAGATATTCCAGGTGGTGAGAACAGCTTGTGCAAAACTTCTGAGGTGGGATTATGCTCACTGTGCACAAAGACCAGCAGGGAGGCAGGTGCAGCTGGGGTGGAAGCAGCCAACGGAAGAGTGGAGAGATGAGAACAGAGATCTAGAGGTATGCAGACAGATTCCAGCCTGACAGACCACAGCAACAACACTAGATTTCATTCTAAGGGAAAGGAGACAGCAAAATAGGCTTTGAGCAGAGAAGCACATTGGATTTACCTTTCTTTTTTTTTTTTTTTTTTTTTTGAGATGGAGTCTTGCTATGTCACCCAGGCTGGAGTGCAATGGTGTGATCTCGGCTCACTGCAACCTCTGCCTCCTGGGTTCAAGCGATTTTCCTGCCTCAGCTGCCCGAGGAGGTGGGACTATAGGTGCATGCCACCACACCTGCCTAATTTTTTGTATTTTTAGTAGAGATGGGGTTTTACCATGTTAGCCAGAATGGTTTCTATCTCCAGACCTCGTGATCTGCCTGCTTCAGCCTCCCAAAGTGCTGGGATTACAGGTGTGAGCCACCATGCCCGGCCAGATTTACCTTTTTAAGAGGCTGGCTGTAGAATATATCCGGGAAGGGAAGCAGGAGCCTTGACAGAAGGCTATTGCAGTGGTCCGAGCAGGAAATGCTGCAGCTTAGACCTAGCTGTCGTAGTCAGGAGGTGAGGAGTGGCTGTATCCTGGATCTATTTCAAAATCAGAACCAGCAGATTTGACAATCATTGGGGTAGTGGGTGGGAAAAAAGAGAGGAGTCAAGAAAGAGGTAGAATGACACGGTTTCCAAGAAAACAAAGGGATAATTTGGGAATTTGTTTGGTGAAATGATAACCCCAAAATAGGTCTTTTTTTAGCACCAAGTTTTCAATGTCTTGGGTAAAAATAATTATTATTATTTAATGCCAGTAATGTTTTTAGAAACTATTTAACTGTCATATAAATGCACTGATTTGGGGAAATATTATGAGATGCATAAAAGCAACTCAATTCTTTTTGCTTTAGTTAAAGCTTTATAACTAAGCACAGCTGCAGACTGCCCAGGCATAATTATAGCTCCACCTGGCTGGCAGGCCCCTGGGTTTGAAGCATAGCATTTCATTAATAAAATGAAAGAATGTGTGAAATTGTATTTTTAAACAGTTGAAATGGAAGGGAACCTCATAGGTGGCAGGCTCTCTTTGCTAGGCCACAACCATGTGTTGAAATGTCATGTGAACACTGCCTGTCTCACATCTCCTCTTGGCAAGAGTGAGGCTGTCCTTACCAAGGGTGTTCAGAAAATGCCCTGGGCCTTCTGAATGCAGGCACTCTTGCGATTTTACAGCATTCCAGGAAAGAAAAAGGCATAGCCCACAAGCATCCTTATTGCACTCAGATTCTGAAACTCTCTTCTTTTCTTGAGATGACCAGGTTACCAAGGAGTAGCATTCAAAGATAATGTGTACAACCGATAATAACTATACAGACCACTCTCCAGTAATTTCTCCTTTATTTATTCAGCCAACTATTTGCATTTCACTATACCATTAATTATCGCATACATGAACTAGCAATCCAACTCCCCCAAAAAATGACAACTTCAGTTCCTTCTAGAGCTACCAACAAAATCCAAATCCTTTTTTTAAAAGAGCAAAAGTCTATTTGTGCTCTGTGGGATCTAGTCCATAATAAAGAGAAGAAAACTTCATTGTTTTTTGACACAGAGTCTCGCTCTGTCACCCAGGTTGGAGTGCAGTGGCACAATCTCAGCTCACTGCAACCTCCGCCCCCGGGTTCAAGCGATTCTCCTGAGTAGCTGGGATTATAGGCACCCACCATCACAATCAGCTAATTTTTGTATTTTTAGTAGAAATGGGTTTCACCATGTTGGTTAGGCTGGTCTCCAACTCCTGACCTTGTGATCCGCCCACCTGAACCTCCCCAAGTGCTGGGATTACAGGAGTGAGCCACCGCGCCCAACAGAAGTTTAATTTTATATTGTTTCAGATTATCCATTTTACAGATGAGAATAATTAGATTTTCTACCTAGACCCTAATGTTATAAACCCAAATAACATTTCTTCAAAATAAACAAACCAAAATATATTTTTAGAAATAAAAGAATTGAAACCCACTAGAAGAGCAGTTGTTTTTAACACAGCTCTCTTAAAATTCTACAGAATAAATCAACAAAAATGAGTATTGTTTATGAATAATAATTAAATCATTAATTCAATAACTCTGGAATTCTTTTCAAATGTTCATAAAACATTTTTAATTAATCTAATGATAATTTACAATGAAAATCATGCAGCCACATACTTTGATCACAGGGCAATCAAATGAAGAAATTAACAACAAATACAAAGCCAAAAAAATAACCACTTAGAAATCTTAAAACAGGCCTGATGCTTTGGCTCATGCCTGTAATCCCAGCACTTTGGGAGGCTGAGGCAGGTGGATCACTTGAGGTTGGGAGTTTGAGATCAGCCTGGCCAACATGGTAAAACACCATTTCTACTAAAAATAGAAAAAATTAGCCAGGCATGGTGGCAGGCGCCTGTAATCCCAGGTACTTGGGAGGCTGAGGCAGGAAAATTGCTTGAACCAGGAAGGCAGAGGATGCAGTGAGCTGAGATGGTGCCATTGCCAGCCTGGGCAACAAGAGGAGAGAGAGAGAGAGACAGAGAGAGAGAAGGAAGGGAAGGGAAAGGAAGGGGAGGGGACGGGAGGAAGGAGAGGAAGGGAGGGTAGGCGGAGGGGAGGGGAGGAAGAAGGGGTGGAGGAAGAGGAGGAGAAAGGGGAAGAAGAAGGGGAGGAAGAAGAGAAGAAAGAAAGAGAGAGAAAGAAAAGAAAGAATGGAAAGAGAAAGAAAGAGAGGAAAGAAAGAAAGAAAAAGAAAGAGAGAGAAAGGAAGGAAGGAAGGGAAGGAGGGAGGGGAGAAAGAAGGAAAGAAAGAAAAGAAATCTTAAAACATTCTTCTGAGTAACTCAACATCTAAGAATGAAATTACAGATCCTATTTAGAAATTAATGATGTCTCCCACTAATAAGAACCAGAACATCTTGGGGAAACAACAGATCCAGATCTGGGGCAGGAACTACACAAGATAAGCCTGGAACATCTTCTTGTACCAGCAAGCAAGAAAGCTACCAAAGACCACAAGGGTCACATGGAAAGAATGTAAGGCCCCCACTGGTCAAAGATGGGACATCGAAAAAATTACTGACTACAATGGATTGAAACACATCAAACACATTAAAATCTATGTATTTGTGGTAACACTTTTAAAATGGTCTGTTCTAGAGGTTTCTACAGTACCAATTCATTATACTGAAAATGGTTAATAAAATACTCAAAAGCTTATTCTGCCCTTCTGTGTGAAATTTATTCTAGGGTAAATATTTAGTTGCTGTAAAGAAATAATAGAATTGGAACTCATCATTTTGCAACCCTCAATGAAATAAACTATCTGGGCAATGATCAAGGATGACTGATAAAACCATCAGGTAAGACTGATGGGGAACATTATAAAGGATGAATGAAGCTCAA
This sequence comes from Cacajao melanocephalus, assembly GCA_963573385.1. NCBI lineage: Eukaryota > Metazoa > Chordata > Mammalia > Primates > Pitheciidae > Cacajao > Cacajao melanocephalus. Next base: position 13,633 of record CAUYLG010006705.1, on the reverse strand, counting down.
AACATTTGAGCCTATTGATCAATGTTAATATAAGAAGAGAAACAGACATTGTGGGTCTCTTGATACGATGTAAGACAAAGTGCACAGCACCACCTATAAGAGATTCTTGCCAAAAATCTTCAACTCAAATCTGAGTCTGATCCAGTCTTTAGTTGCAACCACCGGTTTACAGGAAATACAGGGATAGAGGAACATGTTAAACAACACCATGAGGATGCAATTAAGAAAGTCCAGAATTGAGAAATTTTACAGTACAAATGCCTTATTTCTTCACACAAAAAAAGTAAAAACAGAGAATGAGAAGAAAGAAGGACTGCTACAGATGGAAAAAGATGTGTCAACTAAGTGCTACATATAGGCCTTATTTGGGTGCTGATTCAAACAAACCAACTCTTAAAAAGACATTCATGAGATAAGTGGGAAAATGTGAACACTGACTGGCTATTAAATGATACAAGGAATTTTGTCCCTTTTCCTTTGGAGGTCATGTTTATTTAAAAGTCTGAATCTTTGAGATATAAAAAGAAGTACCTACAGATAAAATAATATGTATAGCTTTGCTTTAAAATAATCCAGAAGGCTGGGGGAATAGGGCAGGGATAAACAAAATTGACCATATTTGTTGAAACTGACAGAATAAAACCAAGGCTTCATTATGCTGGTGTTGCGCACTTTCTATTACGTTATTTCAAGAGACCTACAATGTCTGATTGTGTACGTCTACTTTAGCGTATGTTGAAAATTTTCTGTAATAAAAAGAGTTTTATTTTTTAAAGAAATGAATGAGAGTGAAAATACCACATACCAAAATGAATGCCACTTTGACTTTCAGAGGAGGATGCCTTAAATTAATTTTTTAAAAAACAAGACATACCAGAATGGCTATGATTAAAAATTCAAAAAATAACAGATACTGGTGAGGAGGTACCAACCACATATACTCATGAACAAGCTCAAGGAACAATCTATATCTTGAATCTGACCACTTTCCTCTACTTTTGTTGCTACTGGCTGAATTGAATCTAAGCCACTCTCATTGCTCATCTAGACCACTGTATAGACCACAGTACAGCACTCTCTCTGGTCCTCCAGCTTCCACACTTGCTAGCCTATAAATCATTCCTTACACAGAGGCCAGGATGATTTTTATTTTTTTTGAGATGGAGTCTCACTCTGTTGCCCAGGCTAGAGTACAGTGGTGTGATCTCCACTCATTGCAAACTCCACCTCCTGGGTTAAAGCAATTCTCCTGCCTCAGCCTCTCAAGTAGCTAAGATTACAGGCACAAGCCACCATGCCTGGCTAATTTTTGTATTTTTAGTAGTGATGGGGTTTTGCCATATTGGCCAGGTGGGGCTCAAACTCCTGACCTCAGGTGATCCACCCACTTTGGCCTCCCAAAGTGCAGGGATTACAGGTGTGAGCCACCATGACTGGCTGATTTTTTTTTTAACTTATTTTGAAACAATTTTAGACAAACAGAGAAGTTCCAATAGTACAAAAATAAAACAAAAAAATCCCAGTATACCTTTCCCCAAAACTCCAAGGTAATACCACTTTGCTTATCGTTACTCTACACACACACACACACACACACACACACACACACACACACACACAATTTTTTGAGTATTTGAGGCATCTCAATCTTTTACCCACAAATACTTCCAGATATACTTCCTAAAAACAAGAACTTTCTTTTAATAAACAAAGTGCTATTATTAAAATCAGGAAATTAACACTGATACAATTTTACTATCTATAGACCTTAGTCAAACTTCAGCAATTGTCCCAATAACAAAGAGATCTCTTAAAAAGTGCATCAAACCGTATCATTCTCCTGCTTAAAACCCTGATGGAAACCAATTGCATTGTAATAACATGCAAAATCCTTACTTTGGTCTGTAAGGCCTGCATGTTCAGGTTTCTGCCTGCTTCTCTACCCTCACCTCTTAACATTCTCCCAATTCCTCACTTTAATCAAGTCTCATACGTGGTTTTTTGTTTTGGTTTGGTTTTTGGGTTTTTTGTTTGTTTGTTTTTGAGATGGAGTCTCTCACTCTGTTGCCCAGGCTAGAGTGCAGTGGTGCGATCTTGGCTCACTGCAACCTCTGTCTGCTGGATTCAAGCAATTCACCTGCCTCAGCCTCCAGAGTAGCTGGGACTACAGGTGCCAGCCACCACGTCCACCTAATTTTTGCATTTTTAGTAGAGATGGGGTTTCATCATATTGGCCAGGCTGATCTTGAACGCCCGACCTTGTGATCCACCCAGCTCAGCCTCCCAAAGTGCTGGAATTACAGCCTGGCCATAGGTCTTCTTTCTGTTCTTCCAGCATATAATCTCATCTCTATTCTAGAGCCTTTGGAACTACCATGGCTTCTGTCTGGAACAGTCTTCCCACAGATCTTCAATGGTTGATCCTTTTTCACTGAGTCCATGTTATATTGCTTTCTCTTTGTATAATTTTTAGGCAGGCAGATGGAAATATTTAATTCTAGGTCATTACCATGTTTTTACAAGAACCCTGAAAGATTAAATTATCTGTCCTTTGGTGAATATTGCATTGTATTCAAATCCTTTATAAATTGTTATTTAGTGTATGGGATATTCAAATTAAATAAAAACCCTTAAATCTCTCTAGATAATAGCAGTGTGTACTGCCATATCACTGTTATATAATCTTTAGCACAATTAGTACCAATAAATAGTAATTCTTTCTTTTTTTTTTTTTTTTTTTTTGAGACAGAGTCTCGCTCTGTCACCCAGGCTAGAGTGCAGTGCCATGATTTTGGCTCACTGCAACCTCTGCCTCCCAGGTTCAAACAATTCTCCTGCCTCAGCCTCCCGAGCAGCTGGGATTACAGGCATGCGCCACCACGCCCAGCTAATTTTTGTATTTTTAGTAAAGACAGGGTTTCACCATGTTGGCCAGGCTGGCCTCGAACTCCTGACCTCAAGTGATCTTCCCGCCTCAGCCTCCCAAAGTGCTAGGATTACAGATATGAGCCACTGTGCCTGGCCAGTAAGTATTTCTATCTCCAACAAATTAACACTGTAAAAGAATATGCCTTATAGCCCAAATGCGAGATTACCTACAAATAATTCAACAATGAAGTTCTTCTGATTACAAAATGTGATCGTAAGGATGTGAATCCAAAATTTTAACCAAATATAATCAATGTTCATGGGTAGTGAATGCATCTGTATAATGAGGTATGCCCTAAACATTGCTCAGAACCATAGTAGCCACCTAGAGTCATGAAGACAGTGCCACAGAAACTCTAAAATCATGTGAACTCTAAAAACGAAATGACAAGAAGTGAAAAATGATCACTGCTATTATTTAGGGCTTTATGTCATTTCTCTGTAGTGCTATCCTGTATTGCCCATACTCCAGGTAGCAATCTCTCTCCTTCCCACACTCAGTGACAAGGATTACATGTTTGAATAAAATGTCAGCATCACACATTATGCAGGGTAATGGAAATCCATCATCTAAATATCATTACAATCAAGAACTGTCATGTTCAAATTCTCCCTCACTATTCACAGCTGAAAGAAACAACATCTTTAAAACCTTGCCTGAATTTTCAGCTAACACCCACTTGATTTCAAGGTGACAGAGTGTGTTCTTAAGTGCTGTTACCACCCTGGGTAATTATTAGGTTGATGCAAAAGCCATTGTGGTTCTTGCCATTGAAAGTGATGGCAAAATATAAAGCTAGAAAAAGGCTGCAAGAGAGAACAGAAGATTCACATCTCTGCCCACTGATGGAGCGTAACTGAGTCAGGGCCACTGGCCACCAAGAACAAAAACAGCTACTACAGTCTCTGCCAATTGGGAAGAAAATGGAAATAAGGTCGGAGTAAGGAAACCTTTCTCAACAATTAAAAATACGGAGTTTTAAAAATAACTAAAAGAGGCCGGGAGCGGTGTCTCACGCCTGTAATCCCAACACTTTGGGAGGCCAAGGGAGGCAGACCACCTGAGGTCAGGAGTTTGAGATCAGCCTGGTGAACACGGTGAAACCCAGGCTCTACTAAAAATACAAAAATTAGACCAGCATGGTGGTGGGAGGCTGAGGCAGGAGGATCGCTTGAAGCTTGGAGGAGGAGGTTGCAGTGAGCCGAGATCATGCCATTGCACTCCAGCCTGGGTGACAAGAGCAAAACAATGTCTCAAATAAATAAATAATAAAAATAACTAAAAGAGTATAATTGGTGGCTGGGCATGGTGGCACATGCCTGTAATCCCAGCACTTTGAGAGGCCAAGGCAGGCAGATCATGAGGTCAAGAGATCAAGAACATCCTGGCCAAAATGCTGAAACCCCGTCTCTACTAAATACACAAAAATTAGCTGGGCATGGTGGCATGTGTGTGTAGTCCCAGCTACTCAGGAGGCTGAGACAGGAGAATCGCTTGAACCTGGGAGGCAGAGGTTGCAGTCAGCCGAGATTGCACCACTGCACTCCTGCCTGGTGACAGAGCGAGACTCCATCTCAAAAATAAATAAATAAATAAGAAATTTAAAAATAAATAAATAAATAAGAGTTTAATTGGATTGTTTGTAACACAAAGGATAAATGCTTGAGGGGATGGCTACCCCATTCTCCATGACGTACTTATTTCACATTGCATGCCTGATCAAAACACCTCATGTACCCCATAAATACATATGCTTACTACATACCCCCAAAAATTAAAAATTAAAAAGAAAACAAAATACACAAAGTTTGCTTTATCTTTCTGAAAGCCATAGATATTTCTGGCCAGGAACAGGGAGTCTTGAATACTGTCAAGGTCACAACCGCAAATACTGAGTTGGTTGGCAATATTAAAAAGTACAAAGAACAAAGTGCTAAAAGTAAACAAAAAGACTGTTGAAATGCAAAACATAAGGCATGGAATTTCACATCTGGCACTGGCACGTGCACGCAGAATGGAGACACTGGTTGGTGAAGTACTGGCACTCTGTGGTCACTGCAGAAGATCTTAGCTAGTGGAATTCAGAACTACTCCTTTAGGTTTAGTTCAACTCAGAAAACACATTCTCAACCAGTGACCTCTGAATCCTAGCCCCCAGGACACAGGAAAAGGACATCTAAACTGTTTATGCTTTTTCTTTTTTTAGTTTTTTTGAGACAGGGTCTCACTCTGCCACTCAGGCTGTAATGCAGTGGCGCAATCATGGCTCACTGCAACACTGGACCCCCAGGCAAAAGCAATCCCAGGCTAAAAAGCTGGGACAACAGGCACACACTGCCATACCACCACACCAGCTACTTTTTAATTTTTTTTGTAGAGACAGGGTCTCACTATGTTGCCCAGGCTGGTCAACTCCTGGGATGAAGTGATCTCCCGCCATGTCGGCCTATACTTATTTTTCATCTCATTCTTTTTAACTTCTGGGGTACATGTGCAGGATGTGCAGGTTTGTTACATAGGTAAATGTGTGCCATGGTGCTTTGCTACACCTATCAATCCATCACCTAGGTATTAAGCTCAGCATGCTTTAGCTATTTATCCTAATGCTCTCCCTCTGCTCACCCTCCCCTAATTGGCCCCAGTGTATGTTGTTCCTCTCCCTGTCTCCATGTGTTCTCATTGTTCAGCTCCCACTCACAAGTGAGAACATGAAGCGTTTGGTTTTCTGTTCCTATGTTGGTTTGCTGAGAATAATGGCTTCCAGCTTCATTCATGTCCCTGCAAAGGTCATGATCTTGTTCCTTTTTATGACTGCATAGTATTCTATGGTGTATACATACCAAATTTTCTTTATCCAGTCTATCATTGATGGGCATTTGGCTGATTCTATGTCTTTGCTATTATCTCACTCTTCTTAAATGTCTATCTTATGTGTGCTATATAATGTATACACTATATTCAAACAATATATAGATTACTAAATACACAAACAAACATAGGAAAAGTAAATGATCAGAAACCTTTACTTTCTGATGAGTAGTATGTGATCAAGAAAGTACAGAGATTTTGATTCAGTAGCTCCAGAGTGAGGCCCTAGAATGTGTATTTTTAATAACTTCCTAGGTAACACTGGTGCATAGGTTTTATATATATTAATTCATTTTCATCTTTACAACAATTCTACTATTAGGTTGTATAATATACTCAGGCAGGCATTATATTAATAACTGTCCCTATTGTACAAATGAGAAAACCGAGGCATAGAAAGATTAGGTGATTCCTCAAGTTTTCACAGCTAGTAAGCTGGGGAAGGAGAACTCAAATCCAAGCAGTCTGGCCCCAAAACCAGTATTCTTAAGCACTCATTGACATATTCTCAAGAAGTCTAGAAACTGTGATTGACCCAAAATAAAGTTAAGCAGGCAAGATTGGAATTTAAAATCTCAGGTAGAAGAGATGGCTGGGCATCCAGCAGGGCGCTTCATCAGTCTGGGTGACCCCTAAGGAAGGTCACTTCACTCATGAGGGCCAATGTAGACTCAAAAAAAAAAATCCCTCATGTACATTAGTCACATTTATTTAGCTTTGGGAGATGAGACTATTCTCAAAAGACAAAGATAGGAAATAAGACACAAAGATTGCTTCAATAAAGTATCACCCAACCAGAGCAGCTCATTGTCATTTTTTTTTTAATGGAAGCCTTTTACCGTATGGAACTAATTATCGCCATCTGCCGTTCCATACTTCTATTTCCTGTCTAGCAGCTCATTCTTCAAAAACTCAGTAGCTTCCTCTCTTTACATTTGTAAATGCTGTTGACTATGGATAAAATCCATGTTTACTTTCTATTCAGAACCCCATAGGAAAGCTTGTTTTAATCACCCACAGATGTTTCATTCAGTTCTGCTTAGCTTGGCACAGAACTTCAGAAGGAAATAAAAGAAAAATCTTTATTTTATATTTCAATTGTAGATTGTTACAGACTAAATAAAATGCCAAATTGTTATTGGAAACAACACAGCCACTGTAATAACGATAGTCGACATCTCATTTTTACAATTATAATTTTTTCTGGCATTTGTTTAAGCCAAGATGGTTTCCATATTTTACAAAGGGCCTTTCCCCCTTCTCTGAATGAAACTCCACTGAAGCCATAGAACTTTGTAATTTATTTTCAATAGATTCTTGTACATTTGAGAAAAATGGAAACTATTGCATGATTTACAGTGATTAGGCTTTTAAATACTTTTCACCCTTCTGGTGTCATGTTGTGATACGTGTTATCCTTTTGAATTCCTTTAAACCAACCCCAAAGAGCACTGCAAACACATCTAATATTGTCTGAGTCAGCTCTTCCTTATTTCCCTTTTATTTTTTAGTTCTTAACTAAAAAATATTAATGACATCTAAACATTCACTGCAAATTACATTTACACTTTGCAATTATTAAATAAGAGAAAAAGGTAGCTTTTCTGGTTGAGTATTTCTATGGATCTTTCATAGACTACCTCTAAAACCTTAACATGATTGCTAAATATCTCATTTCTTTGTAATTTTACCCCTCCAATCAACCCAAAGCTAGCTCACCGGATCCACTGAAACCCAGAAATTTCTAATGAGGTTCTTTTGAATTTCTTTTCATTCCACTAATGCCAAGAATCAAACTACAAAAAAAAAAGAATCAAACTATACTTCACAAGACCTAAGTCCAAAATTTACCAAATGTTTGATTCTTTCTAAGTCACACTGCTCCTTCAAAAAGCATTTCACTAAAATTATATTTATATGGCAGAGCTCATTTTCAACTTTCTTCTCATCCAATATGTTAAAATATCATGAGTATTAACTCTGTTTTGTTTTTTATTCAATACATATGGTTCACATTGAAAGAATAAAAAAACTTCTCAAAGATAACCCCAGAATAAGACCTACTGGCTTGAAGAGAGATCCTGTTATGGTTCCTGATACAGTTTAGCTGTGTGTCTCCACTCAAATTTCATATTGAAATATAATCCCCAGTGTTGGAGGTGGGGCCTTGTGGAAGGTGTATTATGCCATTCTGGTACTGCTATAAAGAAATACCTGAGACTGGGTGATTTACAAAGAAAAAAATATTTAATTGGCTCACAGTTCCACAGACTGTACAGGAAGCATAGCAGCATCTGCTTTGGGGGGTGGGAGTGGGAAGGCAGGGTGCTCAGGAAACTTACAATTATGATGGAAGGTGAAGGAGAAGCAAGCACTTCTTACATGGCCAGAGCAGGAGCAGGGGGGTGGGTGGTGCCACATACGTTTAAACAACCAGATCTCACCAGAACTCACTCACTATCATGAGAACAGCACCAAGGTGGGAACCCGCCTCCATGATCCACTCACCTCCCACCAGGCCCCATCTCCTGCATTGGGGATTACAATTTAACATGATATTTGGGTGAATACACAAATCCAAACTGTATCAGCAGGTGTTTGGAACATGGGATTGCTCATGAATGGTTTAGCACCATCCCCCTCGGTACAGTCCTCCTGATAGTAAGTTCTCAAGAGATCTGGTTGTTTAAAAGTGTGTAGCACTTAAATTACATTTACATGGCAGAGCTCATTTTCAACTTTCTTCTCATCCAATGTGTTAAAATATCATAGGTATTAACTCTGTTTTGTTTTTTATTCAATACATGTGGTTCACATTGAAGAATAAAAACATCTTCTAAAATAAAGATAACCCCAGAATGAGACCTACTGGCTTAAAGAGCCTCACTTCCTTCTGCTCCAGCCATGTGAAGTTCCAGCTCTCTCTTCACCTTCACCATGACTGTAAGTTTCCTGGGGCCTCCCCAGAAGCTAAGCAGATGCCAGCACTGTGCTTGTGGTACAGCCTGCAGAACTGTGAGCCAATTAAACCTCTTTTATTTATAAATTACCCAGCCTCAGGTATTCCTATGTAGTTAAACAAGAACAGACTAATACAGTTCCTTATAATTGTTTCAATACACACAATTGTTTCAATATAAGAGTTTCAATTCAAAACTCTTCTTTGAATGTGCTTATTTTACTGTATCATAATTTTATCTTGTTGCTCTTTTCCATGTGTCTATTCAGAAAACCTCCAGGTCAAAGAACTTGTGTGATACTGGAGAAAAGAGTGCATACATGAAAGCGAAGGACTGAAACTATGTCTAAGAGAAGCTACCAAATCAGATGTTTTAAGTCCATATAGGGAAGGAAAGAGTTTTCTTTGCAAGGCTGTATTTTCCTCTGTCAGTGACAGCTTTTCAGGGAACAGTTCTGAACTCTGTGTTGACAGTGACAAAGAATATTTATTTTCCCAAATTATTTGACCCTACCAGCTGTTTACATTGGTGACCCAACATCAAAGACAATTAACAAATCCATTAAAGATGCAAGTGTACTTTTTGATGTCAAACCTGTGCATATATTTTGTGTAACTAAAATCCTCTACCTTTAATTAATTAAAGCTATTGGTGGCTATGAATGAGTTTTTTTAACATTGTTTTACAGGTCTTTCATTTCAGAGAGAGAAATAAAGCTTAGTCATCCTTTGATACCCAGACACTGTAATCAAGATGAGTGGGTTCCTATGGGTCAAAAACAACAAATTACAATTTACCACACCATAAGAATAAACAAAACTTTAATTTATAATGAAGCTAAAGAGTTCTTCCTGTTATAGAATTCTGCCACCATTTACATGGTGATGACATCAAAGTCTTGTCCTCCAGGCACACTTGTCCCTTTTACAGAAAGGGGAGAACCACAGGACCAAATGCTCACCATTTCTCTGTGCTTACATAATACTGGGGAACCCTTTTACAAACAGCAAATACTGGCACCTAGTTGCTGTGAAAATTATGGAGGGAATAAAAACAGAGTGGTCAACTTTCTAAAGAGGTTATAACTAAAATGAAAAGCAGAGGGGAAAATAAAAGCATTGTAATATATAGGAAGAGAGGCATTATATTTTATGCTATAATTGAAAGTTGGTATAATTTAGTTCCTTTTAAAAATCCAAATATGGATGTGTAAACATCTCAAACACTGGCAGGCATCATTCCTTGTGGGTGAATCAATCAAGGAAATGTCAAGAAAGGAGGAGGATCCAAGATGGCTGAGTAGAAACAGCACCAGAGTGCACTTCCCAGCCAGAACAGTGCAGAGGGTGAGTGCTCACCCCATTTCCAAACAAGTTTTCACTGCCCACAGACCAGGAGATTCCTGGGCCGAAAAATGCCACGAGTTTTCAGTGTGGTGGTTTCAGCTGATGCCAGATCAGCGCACAGAAACTCCCAAGTCTGGGCAGCTGTTTCAACTGATGCCTGGAATGCCTGGGAGACAGAGCCGCCCATTCAACTGAAAGGGAGGGGGCTGAGACAGGGAGCTAGGTGATCTGGCTCAGCAGGTACCACTCCCACAAAACAAGCAATCTGAAACGCTTTGGATTGAGAGTTTCGCAGCAAGCACAGCTGGACCCAGGACAGTCCAGCTCATTCAGGGGAAGGGTGTCCCCCACTACCAAGACAGTCTGCCACTACCAAGGCAGTTCACAAAGCAGCTGGGCAAAGCCTGGGGCAGCTCAGCAACACCTCTGCTGGCAGACTGTGACTAGACTACTCCATGCAGGGCACGGCATCTATGAAAAAAGGCAGCAGCACGACAGGAACTTATAAATAAAGCCAACCTTCCTAGGACAGAGTACCTGGGAAAAGAGGTAGTTATGAGTTCAGTGCAGCAGACTTAAAAGTACCTGCCCAGCAGCTCTGCACTGAACAACAGAGCTCCCAGCACAGCACTTGAGCTCCTATAATGGACAGACTGTCTCCTCAAGCAACTCCCCGACCCCTGTATACCCAAAGAGACACCTCATAAAGGAGAGCTCAAGCCGACATCTGGCAGGTACACTTCTGGGACAAGGATAGCAGAGAAAGAAACCAGAGGCAACTCTCACTCTTCTGCAGCCCCCTGCGGGTGATCCCCAGGTAAGCGGGGTCTGGAGTGGACCTCCAGCAGTCCTGCGGCAGAGGGGCCTGACTGTTAGAAGGAAAACTAAGAAGCAGAAAGAAATAGCTTCAACATCAACAAAAAAGACGTCCACTCAGAGATCCCATCCAAAAGTAACCAACTACAAAGACCATAGGTAGATAAATCCACAAAGATGGGAAGAAACCAGCTCAAAAAGGATGAAAACACCAAAAACCAGAACGCCTCTCCTCCTTCAAGGGATCACAACTCCTCACCAGCTAGGGATCAAAGATGGATGGAGAATGAATTTGATCAACTAACAGAAACAGGCTTCAAAAGGTGGGTAATAACAAACTTCTCAGAGCTAAAAGAACATGTACGAAACCAATGCAAAGAAACTGAGAAACTAGAAAAAAGGTTAGATGAGATGCTAACTAGAATAAACAGAGAAGAATATAAACAACTTGATGGAGCTGAAAAACACAGCACAAGAACTTCACAAAGCATACACAAGTTTCAATAGCCGAATCGACCAAGGAGTAGAAAGGATACCAGAGATTGAAGATCAACTCAATGAAATAAAATGAGAAGGCAAGATTAGAGAAAAAAGAGTGAAAAGAAATGAACAAAGCCTCCAAGAAATATGGGATTATGTGAAAAGACCTAATCTGCACTTGATAGGTGTACCTGAATGTGACAGAGAGAATGAACCCAAGCTAGAAAACACTCTTCAGAATATTATCCAGCAGAACTTCCCCAACCTAGCAAGGAGGCCAACATTCAAGTCCAGGAAATACAGAGAACACCACAAAGATATTCCTCAAGAAGAGCAACCCCAAGGCACATACTCATCAGATTCATCAGGGTCGAAAGAAAGAAAAAAAAGCTAAGCGCAGCAAGAGAGAAAAGTTGGGTTACCCACAAAGGGAAGCCCATCAGACTCACAGTGGATCTCTCCGCAGAAACCCTACAAGCCAGAAGAGAGTGGGGGCCAATATTCAACATCCTTAAAGAAAAGAACTTTCAACCTAGAATTTCATATCCAGCCAAACTAAGCTTCATAAGCAAAGGAGAAAGAAAATCCTTTACAGACAAGCAATTGCTGAGAGATTTCGTCACCACCAGGCCTGCCTTACAAGAGCTCCTGAAAGAAGCAGTAAACATGGAAACAACCAACCAGTACCAGCCACTCCAAAAATGTACCAAATGGAAAAGACCATCAACACAATGAAGAAACTGCGTCAACCAACAAGCACAACAACCAACCAGTAACAAAATGGCAGGATCAAATTCACACATAACAATATTCACCTTAAATATAAATGGCCTAAATGCCCCAATCAAAAGGCACAGACTGGCAAACTGGATAAAAAGTCAAGACCCATCGGTATGCTGTATTAAGAGACCCACCTCATGTGCAAAGACACACATAGGCTCAAAATAAAGGGATGGAGGAAGATTTACCAAGCAAATAGAGAGCAAAAAAAAGCAGGAGTTGCAATCCTAGCCTCTGATAAAATAGACTTTAAACCAACAAAGATCAAAAGAGACAAAGAAGGGCATTACATAATGGTAAAAGGATCAATGCATCAAGAAGAACTATGATCCTAAATATATACGCACCCAATACATGAGCACTCAAGTACATAAAGCAAGTTCTTAACAATCTATAAAGAGATTTAGACTCCCACACAATAATAGTGGGAGACTTTAACACTCCACTGTCAATATTAGACAGATCAACAAGACAGAAAATTAACAAGGATGTCCACGACTTGAACTCAGATCCGGACCAAGCAAACCTAATAAACATCTACAGAACTTTCAACCCCAAATCCACAGAATATACATTCTTCTCAGCACCATATCACACCTACTCTAAAATTGACCACATAATTGGAAGTCATTCTCTCCTCAGCAAATGCAAAAGAATGGAAATCATAACAAATAGTCTCTCAGACCACATGCAATCAAATTAGAACTCAGGATTAAGAAACTAACTCAGAACCACATAACTTCATGGAAACTGAACAACTGGCTCTTGAATGTCAACTGGATAAACAATGAAACAAAGAGAGAAATAAAGATGTTCTTTGAAACTAACGAGAATGAAGACATAATGTACCAGAATCTCTGGGACACATTTAAAGCAGTGTCTAGAGGAAAATTTATAGCAATAAATGCCCACATGAGAAGGAAGGAAAGATCTAAAATCAACACCCTATCATCAGAATTGAAAGAGCTAGAGGAGCAAGATCAAAACAACTCAAAAGCTAGCAGAAGACAAGAAATAACCAAGATCAGAGCAGAAATGAAGGAGAGAGACACATAAAAAAACCCTTCAAAAAATCAATAACTCCAGGAGCTGGTTTTTTGAAAAGATCAACAAAATAGACAGACTGCTAGCCAGATTAATAAAAAAGAAGAGAGAAGAATCAAATAGATGCAATAAAAAATGATAAAGGGGATATCACCAACGATTCCACAGAAATGCAAACTACCATCAGAGATTACTACAAACAACTCTATGCACATAAACCAGTAAACCTGAAAGAAATGGATAAATTTCTGGATACTTGCACCCTCCCAAGCCTAAACCAGGAAGAAGTTGAAACCCTGAATAGACCAATAATAAGGTCTGAAGTTGAAGCAGCAATTAATAGCCTACCACCAAAAAAAAGCCCAGGTCCAAATGGGTTCATAGCCAAATTCTACCAGATGTACAAAGAG
>CAUYLG010006704.1:0-54400 GCA_963573385.1 Cacajao melanocephalus | reverse complement strand
CTGGGAAGGTGGGGCTTTATTTATAAGTTACTGACATGCTGCTGCCTTTTTTCAGAGATGCCCTGCCCAGCAAGGAGGTATCCTAGTCACAGTCTGCCAGCAGAGGTGTTGCTGAGCTGCCATGGGCTCTGCCCAGCTGCTATGTGAACTTCCTTGTCGTTTTGTTTACAGAGGTATGGTTAGAATTGCCTCAGTAATGGTGGACTGCCTCAGTATTGGTGGACTGCCTTGGTAATGGTGGATACCCTTCCCCCCACAAAGCTGGACTGTTCTGGGTCCAGCTGCACTTGCTGCAAAACTCTCAGTTCAGAGCGTTTCAGATTGCTTGTCTTTGTGGGGTTGGGAACTGCCAATCCAGATCACCTGGCTCCCTGTTTCAGCCCCAATTTTTTCAGTTGAATGCTGGCCCTGTCTCCCAGGCATTCCAGGTGCCAGTTGAAATGGGATCCAGATTTGTGTGAGTTTTTATGTGGAGACCTGCAGCGTTGGCTGAAACAGCCATGCTGGAAACTTGTGGGCTTTTCAGCCTGGGAATCTCCTGGTCTGTGGGCAGTAAAAATTTGTTTGGAAATGCAGTGATCACTCACCCTCTGCATTGTTCTTGTTGGGAACTGCACTCCAGAGCTGTTCCTATTTGGCCATCTTGATCTCTAAACAATATTTGAATTTTCTCACATGATTCTTAAAAGACAAGGTTGAAAAATTGCATGAAACCATCTTTTTCAGAATTTGAGTAAAGCCGATGCATTTAAGAGTAAAACTGAGGAAGAAAGTTGTATTAGTATGATACTAAAAGGTATACCAGTATTTACCTAAAAATTATCAACTGGATTGAATAGACCCTGAAAATGTTATACATTAAAGTCTTTATAAACATTAAAATGTAATGGTGTGTCACGAATGTTCAACAATCAGTTTATTTCCAAAATGGAAACAAATTTTGACCTGAGTAATTTAAACCATTGATAGGGAGAAAAATGGTAGCACAACTTTGGCTTCTATTTGGCACACATAGCCGGGCCTCAGTTGGAATTCCTGGATTATGAGCTGCTTTCCTTGTATTTGGTGATTTAAAGTGCACCTGGGAATTTGCATAAATGTTTGCAGAATAGCAAGCTTCAAAAGAATAAAATTTATGTCACATAGAGAAATTTAGTTTGAAAGGCATTGCTTCTACTCTGAAATAATATAGACTTGATAACCAAATAATCTTAGGATATATGCTCTTAAACATTAATATATGTTATTAATTAAGAGCAATTTTATCTAAGTTTGTCATCTGAGCTATAGCCATTTAAAATCAACACCCTGAACTGAATTGTTTTGCTACTGTAGTGGCTCTCTTACTCCCCTTTTCAAAGTCTTAATGAAAACCCCAATGGTTTAGGCAAAAAGTAAGTATTTTTTCATTGATTTTCAAGTTTCAGTTTCACCTGTTATTACCCCTTAAAGTTATTTTAGTTCAAAATAAAGAAGATTAGCTCAAGATATGACCTCTTTTCTTTCCTAACACTTCATCTTGATGGTAGCAGAGAATTCAAAAGGAAATATATTCAGAAAAAAAAATAGATTAAATGGGGGTAGGAGCCATTATTAGAGAGGAGACGCATAGGTAATTTTTCTTTAGAAAAAGCAAATGAATGAGAATGACTTGCTGAATAAAAGAATCTAGAGCAATCTGAAGCCCAGAATACACAGAAAATAAGTCTTGCCACATATGTGGGAATATATCTTTCCAACAGAATCCCTGAGAAGACCTCCTGTTTCCCTTGGCAGATAGGGAGATCAGGAATGAGTGGAGGAGCAGAAAGCACAGTGATTCCCTGAAGTACCCTTTTCCAGAGCAGCTGCTCTGGTCATCTCTCTATCCTTTCTCTCACCCCCTTTAGCCAAACCAACTGGCTGTCTTCTGTTTACCCCGAGGCAGGAAATGGACAACTGTTCTCCACAGAAAGTGAACCATCTGTCTCAGAAAAGCTGGGATTTCTGATGAGGGTATTTGAACCCCAGAGAGAAAACCTCTTTATTTTAGCATAAGAAGGGCTTTCTCCACATCCACACTACCTAAAAATAAGTTTCCTAAGTCACATTTTGTGTTCACACACACAGAATCCCCAGGCAACCAACCCCTTCAATGGAGAGGACTTGTAGGATCATAGAGCTACCTATGTATTAGAAAAGGAAATTTGTACTAGATACCTTTATTAATTAGTGTCTGTCTTTATTCTATATGTCACAGATAATCATAATCACTAGACAAACATTTATAACAAATAATGTTTGTCTAAGACTAATAAAATTTGATGGCATTTAACATTATGAAAAAGAAAATCCAAAATGAATAAATAAGGCCACTAACTCCAAAGATTACAAATAATTCAGGGAAGATCTTTGAAAATTCCAACTAATATCTATAGAGAGATTCTAGAATATATTACAACCACAAAACAAGAAGAGAATGTTATTAAGGAAAAAACTATCTGAAACAATGTAAGATTTTGGGAAATAAAAACAAGATTGACAATTTAAAAAGGTCAATAAAGAGTCTGAAAGACAAAGTTGAGGACATTTATTAGAACTTAGAGCTACACAGGTGAAGAAAAAAAGAAAAAATATAAAAGACAAGTTGAGTACATTCATATAACAAGTATTAAGATAATAAGAATTTCAGGGAAAAATAAAGAAAATGAAAGCATAAAAATTACAAAAATAATGAAAGATTTTGCATTAAGCAAATTTCATAAACCCTCTGAACCTTAGTTTTGTTCTCTGTAAAATGAGAATAACATTCCTTTTCATACAGTTTTATTGTTGAGTATTGAATGCAATAATGTCGATAATATAGATTACAGTGTCTACTAAATAAATGCTAGTTATGAATATAACTTGTCTAGGTCTTATTTTCTTCATCTGTAAAACTGTAGGCATTAATACATCACAGTGTTTCTGTGAGAATTAAATAATACCTCTATCTCTCTATTGTTATAAAATATACCTGTTATAAAACAGATTCTTTGGAATTCTTCCTCTTTATTTTAGTCCTGCTTATCTTCAAGGTTTTGGGTTTTCTACTACTTCTTCTTAGTAAGATATTTGAATTTTGATGCACAGTGCAAAAGCAAACACATCTTTCTAATGATAGAGTGAATCTCATTTGTTTCACTAAGCAACTATATAACCTTAAGGACGTGACATACACTCCGTTTCAAGTATCTTAGCTATTATTAAACTGGCATAAAAGTAGTTGCCTTATTCAGACAATGGTAGTCTGCACATCCAGTCAGCTTCATCTATAAATGAATGGTACATTCAGGCAAAAGAGCAGCCTACCCTTGAGCGTGAAAAAGATAGAGTGAGTTGCTGTTGACAGTGCAGAACTTAAAGCAGGAATACCCTAAGGTGGATAAGGAGGAAGCGAATGGAGAATTGAAGAACTGAGAAATGGCATGGGCTAATTCTGGGTATCCATCGACCAAAGTATGATGAAACAAATTACTTAGTGGTGGGCATCCCTGCTCAAGAGAAGAAATGAGCAGCATGAAGTAGCTGCAGCTGGGAAATGTTCCTCAGCCTGCTGACCTCAGAGATGACTGCTGCATGTGTTTTGAGCAGAAATTGAACAAACCAATGATAGTTGTACTGTTCTCCCAACCACTGATCTGGAAATGTTTATGGTACTTGTCACCCTCTCCCTGGTTTTAGCTTTATGAATAGATGATGTATCTCTAATATTTGTATTTAGAAATGGCTACCTGATTATAAGCTCTTAAAGACAAAATCTGTATCTAATTTATTTTTGCATTCCTTTCTGTCATTAGCACAGTATCTCTAAGTAGTATGTGGTTGAAGGTAATTGAATAAAATTATGAGTAAAAGGGCAAGCAAAATGAAACATAAAAGGTTAATAAAAACATATTTGTTAAAAGAGAGAGGCAATATGACCAAAACTTAGGACTGCTAATGTAAAACTCTAATTTAAAAAGCATTGGGAATGGCTCTTATTGAAAGATTTAAAAGCATATCAACAGGTATAAGAGACAAGAATGGTAAAATCAGTAGAAAACAGATGCTGTTTGGTAGACTAAAGGGCTATGTTCAAGACTGGAGGTGTGGGGATATCGATTATATATCAATAAAGAAATGCTTTTGATTGGCCAGCAAAGATTTTTTCCCCATGAGATCACTGAAATATATCAAGATCATGTACTAATATGGCCAGTATCTTTTTACTCAATGAGGGCTTGAGAAATAAAATGTATATGCCAGAAAGACAAAAATACATTGGCTCTTTATATAGATTGTTCTTATATGTATGCTCAACAGACATGCCAACCTTAAAGTAATTAACTTAATATTTTAGGGGAAAGAGTAATTACCATCAAAGCATAGTGATTTGTGGGTTAAGTTTAGACACAGTTTCTGTGGATGACATATTTCATAGGAAGAACTCTAAATTTGGAAAATATGGCAGGTATACTAGAAGAACCAAGGCGTTAATTGAACAAAACAAAAAATAAAAATGTACAAATGGGAGGTACTATTGATAAAGAAGAGATGGATAACCCAGTGAGGAATGGCAAATATTTAGAAAGCAAGATAATGTAGCAATAACCCAGGAATGAAAAATAAGAGAAGTAGAATCAAAGGCAAACCTGTGGGAAATTTGTAAGTCAGTATTACAGGACAAAGCAAGACTGGTCAAGCAGATTTTGTGCTAGTTTCTTCCTTCATGATGATGTATGGCTTCCACACATCTTGAAGACTAGTGAAAAAAAAATTTATATTTGAAAAGAAAATATTTCTGAAAATTAAAAGACAGTGAAAAATAGAAATAAAATGGAAAGAAATGCTGAAGAAGATAAAACAGGGAAAAACTTGGCAGCCAATGAAAAAAAATGGTAAATATATATATAAACAGGTAACACAAAATAGAATTAGAACACCATTTTCCTATTTGACAAACTTCTAGTTAAAACCAACTAACGTTTTAAGTCAGAAGGGCCTGCACTGCAGGTATGAGGATGTGGATGAGAATGGACCCATTAGTAAAGAGCTAAATGTGCCAGAACAACAAAGCTACGGTCTCTTTACGAAAAAGGAAGAAGAAAACAATGGTGTTCTTAGGGATTTTTAAGGCAGAGAAATCAGAGGGGTTTCTAAATATATAAGAATTTCAGAGAACAAATTGGGCATATAGATAAAAATACATTTGATAAGAGGAGACCAAAACAAAAATTGACAACAAGGGCATTTTGAACTATGGAGTGTTCAAGTAGTGTTGCTGGTTTTGTTTAATGACCATAGTTGGTTGGATAGAATTCGAACCAGAAAGGCCAAAATTCAGCAAGGGTACTATTACCAGGAGAGCCCAAATATGAAAGGATATGAAGACTTTTGGGCACGTACATTGCCTTCTAATGGGGAGGGGTGTGAAAAGAGGAAATATCTGAATACATTCATTCTTCCATTTTTAAAGCAGCAGTAATATTTAAAGGGCAAGTTTTACCATGTGAGAAGGCAGTCATTTCATACATACTTATTTGTATATGCAGATGTAAGTATATGTGTATATATAGGTGGACATATAATATATACATCTATAGTAATATATACGGATATAGATATTATTCTTTAAATTTTGAGTATGGGGCACTGATACAGGTAATAATTAAACAATCTATAGACACAAGCTTGGAAACAGAAATTCTCCAGATAAAATACAACAGAAATCTTGTTTTTTCCTTTGGGACTACCAAGAAATGTATATAGCTTATTGTGATTTTCAATATTTTGTTTGCTAAAATCTTTACCCACAATAATTCTTAACAGTCATATTTCCAGATATGGTTCTCTTTCCAGATTAAGATAAATGAACAAAGGCTTTAATAAACAGTTTTAGAGTCAAAACTAATTATTCAGATGCATAGACTTCACAAATCTTTGGTCACAAAACTATATTTCCTTTCTTCCTTTCTCGCTTGGGATATAATATGGCTTTCAGGGGTTGGGGGGAGGCAAGAATTTATTGCTATCTCAGCAAAATAGCCAGGCACTAAATCAGTAGCAAAAGACAATAGTGTCAGAATCAACTCAGCTCCATAACCTTCTGACTGGAGCCCTTAAGGCAATCCAGCAACCCCATGGTACATTCAACACTGCAAGCAAGTACAAAGGTAGCTGTGGATCTATTCAAAGGACAAGCCATGGGCCCTGATGCTCTTGCTGGAAGCGTGACCTATATTTCAATTTCTGACAACCTTGTAGAGCAGCTGTCAAGTGTGACTGCAGATATGAGACAGATTGCTGAAGGACACAGAAGCTGAACAGGAATAAAGGAAGAGTGACAATGAGAAACAGAAAGAAAACTGACTGCTCAAGGTGCAGATGCACGTGACCATCTTTAGTAGACTTAGACATGCTCGTGGGTGGCGAAGTGTAAATGCATATTCAAATGAGAAGCATTCACTAACAAGACATCTTTGGTCCTGTGTAATTTGTCTCCTTCATTAAGCCCTTGAAAGCTCTGCTGGGACAGGTAACACATTAAATCATTATCAATTATTAACAACTTACTGTAAAAAAAAAAAAGAAAGAAAGAAAAGCTTAGAAAATGATTTCTCAGGATCTAACAGAAGGCAGTGAGAGTTAAGCATGAAGAAGAAGGAACAGAAAGTCAAGAAGATTACCAAAGAGAGAAAACCACCATAAAAGGACGGTGAAGAGAGATTCCTCCAAATGCACAGTTTTGCTTAGACTGGGTTCTTTCTCTTGCCACATTTAAGACTTTATGTATTTAGATGGCCAAAAAAGTAGAAGGGACATGCTGATAGTCATCTCTATTACTTTGCTGCAGAAATGAGATATTTGAGGATTTCTGCCCTCTCTTTCTTCCCTCTTCTTATCCCCCACTTTAGAGTCTGCTTGGGCTCTTTACAGGGAGATAATTTGAAGAGTAAGATATTTGTAGGCAGTGACCGTGTTAAAGGTTTTTTCTATATCTCAAGTGGCAGGGGTTAGGACAATGTTAAGGACCCTACAGAGGCTTAAAAAAATACTTGTCTGACACGTTGATTGACTGATGAGCTTATTTCAATCCTTTAAGTCTGATGGAGCAACTTTCTCAGGGTCAAAAGACGACAACCTAGTTCTGGCTTTTAGCTAACTAGTTTGGGTGGCATGAGGTTAACCACTTAACCTAAAAAACTAAGACTTCTTCACAAAGTTTTAGAATACAGTGTCTTCTGGACTTTTGCCTTATAAATCACTACTTCTTGGACTTGTTTTAAGGATCAAGTAAGATAATTTATGTAAAGAATGGTTAAAGAAAGAATAATCACGGTATGTCAGGCAGTACTATCACCAATGTAGCAAATAAAAAAGCCATTAGTATGAACACAACACTGACATACGCCCATTTTCCCTTTGAACAAACTATTTGTACACCTCATGCCTTAATATGCAAATTTAGTATTGTCAAGATACTCACAGTCATCCTCCTAAGAAGAAAAAAATTGCACATATTATCAAACTTTGAGTGGTTAAGAGTAAGAATGAGACACTTTCTTCTCCAGCATCTAGAGAATGCTGGTTGTAGCTAACTTGGCATTTGTTTGACTATTTTCTCCATCTTTTAGGTGGGGAAGAAGTCAAGTAAACATGGAAGAGGCTAATTATAATATAGATTTATGAATCTTATTGATTACAAAAAATATCCCATTCTCATCTATACAACCTGTGAAGGTTTCTATTGGTGACAGAAACCTTCACCAATAGTACTAGTGCTATATCAGTTACAGCACTAGCACTTGTGGTTATAAAGTGTATCATACATAGGATGATATTTAAAAATTCCTTCTTTACCAAGAGCAGAACAAGAAAACAATAATGTAAGTGAGTATATCTGCCAGAGCTCTTGGGTTAAAGTAATAGAAACTATATCTGGTTAATTTAAACAGTACAGGAATGTCCTGGAAAGGTACTGGATTACTAGGGAGTGTGGGGTAGTAGGAAAGATAGAGGACTAGAAGTTGGAAAGGACAAGAAAGCTACAGGCGGCCAGTTGAAGAGACAAACCATGGTACAAAGCTTGTACCATAAAGACACAACTGTCATTGCTGCTGGTCACAGAATGCACACAGTGCCCTGCCACCATCACTGGCTCCAAACCCGGACCACCACTCCTGGGGTGGCTTCCAGAGCAGCCACTGTTGTCACTCTCTCCAGAATGAATTCTCTACTATTCCTGCTTCTTCATGCCATAAATCTTTGACTCAAAATCTTGGGCAGGGGCATCTTATCATCTGGGTCCACATCACATGCCTGAACCCTAGCTGCCAGAGAAGCTTGGAATAATGAGGAAGGAAACTTTTAGCTTATATAGTGGGAGGTGAGCAAATAGCTCTGGCCCAGAATAGAAAAGAGAAGGGGCATTAGAGAAGCACAAAGGGTGAAAGAAATCCAGAGGAGAAAGAGTTCATGTCAAAACCAGGATCTAGGTGGACTTGTTAGAAGCCCTGCTGTTTGAGCTGGATGGGATGAATTTTAACAGGTAGAGGAGAGGGAAGACAGCGTCCTAGCACTGTGGAGAGTGAAGCAGAGGCATGGAACCACAAAGGAGAGGACATATATTGGACTTTGTGCTTCTATCCTATGCAACTATTTTCTGTTATTTATCTCTATCACTTTTGAGATATATGGGAAATGCATCCTTAGAAAATGAATCCTGAGACGTCCAGGGCCTTCTGGTGCCAATCTGTTTCAAGCACTATTTATCAAATTTCTTAGACATTGCTTATTCTGACATTGAAGAAAGGAGTCACTTTAGTTAATGTGTCTGCATGCCTGATCTTGGGCCCATTCCTTCAAAGATGAAGTATGGGCACCTTTCACATGTAGATATCCGACTGTAAATCATTTTGTATGACAATGCATTTAGCTATATAACACATCATTTGGCATTGTTATTAACACTTTCCTGTTTAAATACTTTGACTCTCTCACTAGATTGAGAATTCTTCAAGGGCAAGGCTACAAGTTTTATGGATTTTTAAATTTGCCAGTGCCACCTTGCCCCTCCATCCCTGTCAATCCAGTTTCTGGGAAATTGTACAGCAGTAAAATACTCTTGTGGGTATGGAATTGAGGTTACCTGTCAACTTTTGTTTGCCTGTGTGCCAGTAGGACCAGGAAGAGGCTTGAGGTCATGGGAATGTTATTTCATTTTGCTGTGCCTCAGTTTTATCATCTGTAATATGGGTAAAATAATAGTTTCTACCACAGAGAGCAATTGTGAAAGACAAATGACATAGTAACAAATTACTTCCGTGACTAAAGTATAGCAAACACTCAGTAAATGTTTTTATTATTATTATTATTGATGTCATAGTATGTAAAAGAATGGCTGTTACCTTTAGTTTTTCCATTCATTCCCTTAAAGAAGAGGCATTGTTGTCCACACCACCTCCATGATCTTCCCATATTAATTGCAGGTCTCTATCTTCTCACACTGCACTTGTAAACTCTTTGCTTGCAGAGGTATGTCTGACATAGGCCATGGCTATAGTGATATCTTGTACCTTCTGCTAAGATATGTTGAATAAATATGTTATGAAAGAGAAGACAGTGTTTGCTCCTTGGAATTTAAAAGGCTCCCTTTGTAGTTGTACATGAATAAGCCTGTAAGCATATGTTGGCTGTCAAGTTTGCCTGCAGGGAAATCAGGAGCAGGTAACGCCACTCTTGCAATTCTGCCCCCTCTCCCAGGCGATCTTTTATATCTTAGAGTCGAAAGGCTTTGTTCTGTTTTCCCTGTTAAAATGTCAATTCATCCGGTTTACCAGATATTGGGAGCAGTGGTAGTGCGCAGATTTGCACTCTATGAAGAGGAAATTTATAAAGTTTTCAGGAGATTTTCTCTCTAGGTAGAAGCTGGGCATTGAGATGGGCACTGAAGATAAGGGTAGTGAGTGGGATTATCATAAATATTCTATGTATATCTTTAGGACATGAATTCTATGCACCTTTGCATCAGTTAGGATATTTTCATCTGCAAAGTCTGCACTGATTAAAAGAGTTGGAACAAGAAGAAAATGCATTATGCCCTGTGAATGGTAACCCAGAGGTTGGGCTGATAGCTGAGCCAGCTACTTCAGTCTGTCATTCAGGAGCAGAATGCTTCCATCCTCTTTCTCTGCCATCTTTGGTTTTGTCTTTATCCTGAGGGAGACAGCAGGGCAGTGACAGGAATATCATACAGTGGTGATGTCCTGAGGAAGAAGAAAGACATCCTGTGCTTCTGTATTCCTGAATTGAGGAAACTTCCCACACACTCCTCTGCAATATCTCTCTCTGTCTCATCAACCAAAATGTGTTCACATGCTCATTTCTCAGCCACTGTTAGCAAATATTAGGGTAATCCTAAAACTCATTAGACCTGCCTCAGCACTGGGGGTAGAGTCAGATTTTCCTGAGACTTGTGGTTTTGGAGAAGAATAAGTGCTTGAAAAAAATCAAAATTCTCTTCATGGAAAAAAGAAAGTAGAGGGTAGTCTATAGACAACCAAGTATTTTACACATACTTTTACAATAAACTTATTTTTTATCAAAAAACAATAATTATATCTAAAAATGAAATAAGTGCCTGAAAAAAAAATCTTGGATAAAGTGTATTTCCAATAGTGAGAAACAAAGCTTTTAAAATAGCGTGGGGGCCGGATGCATTGGCTCACGCCTGTAATCCCAGCACTTTGGGAGGCCGAGGGGAGCAGATCACAAGATCAGGAGTTTGAGATCAGCCTGACCAACATGGTGAAACTCTGTATCTACTAAAAATACAAAGATTAAGCTAGTGTAGTGGTGCATACCTTTAATCCCAGCTTCTCAGGAGGCTGAGGCAGGAGAATCGCTTGAACCCACGAGGCAGAGGTTGCAGTGGGCCGAGATTGCGTCATTGCACTCCAGCCTGGGTGACAGAGTGAGATTTCATCACACAAAAAAAAAAAAGAATAAGTAAAATAAAATAGCATAGGGATGGAGATTGTTGAGGAGTGGTATGAACGTTTAGCTAGACTAGAAAAAGCTCAAATCGGAGAAGAAAAACGAGGAATCAAATAAGCATGTGGCCAATTCATCCTGTTGAGTCAGGCTTAACACATAGCCACTGCTGTCTTTTCACTTGAACTTTACTCTCAGCTGTGAAATGTCCTGTAAAAGGCGATGGGGTTTTATTTAGCTAAGATTCATGGCAGTAGACAAAGTAGCACATTTCTATAGGCTTTGGGATAAGGTTTCAGTTTCACTGACTGAAAAGTAAGGTGTTAGGGTTCTGCAATCAGGTTGTTCCTTATGTTTTTGTTTCTGAAAACAGTTTTTCATTGAGAAACTCTAACCTTTTAAACTAAAACATTGCACCAGACGTAAAGTAAGTTAAATTTTTTTCCTGCAGCAAGTCATATGTTTTCACCTAGACAAAATAAGCACTATAGGCAGGTGTCTGAAAAACAAAAAAGGAAATCCAAATGAATTACATTTTTAAACAGCGTTAATCCTATTTGGTCAGGAGTAAAGTTTCCTAAAAACTAAAGCTCTGGCTCCTGGTGCCTGTCATCAAATTACCACTGAATATTCTACCACACCTTGACTTATCCTGTCAGTAGAATCCAAGAAAGATTAAGTTTTTGTGGAGATAATAGGTAGGAACTTAGAGAGAAAAAAAAAATACCGGTGTGGATGTACTTTGTTCTAGTGAAGGTTTTCTTAGAAACTGAAGAAAAACCACAAGCCAGAGAACTTTACAAGGAAGGATTCAGTACATCCTTAGGAAATATGGCCCCAAAATTTACTCAAACTTTTACTTGGTTGACAAAAAATGAAAACGGAGGCCACATTAATTGGAGAGTACAACTGCACTCAGTAGGAAGAGCAGAAGAGGCCGAGTTCTCCAAAAGACTTAGGGAGAAAAAGAATTTTGAGAAATACAGAATTCAGCCTGTTTTCACAGATATGCTTCATTCAAGATTTTCCTCTTTCTCAGCTCAATGCCTCGAAGAGAACAAATCAAATGAGCAAACACTGTTGATGCCCATGCTATGTAATGTGAAACAAAGAGTGACTTAGGGAGGAAGATACACTTAGTGTTAACACAAGGCAGAATGCTTTATAAGAAAAGGTTAGAATAGTTCTAAATGTGGAATCATTAAACACTTTGGGGAGGAGACAATGCATGAACTGAACTTTGAGAACAGTAAGCCTTTGATAGTTGACTATGTGAATATGAAGCACTGGAAGTAAGAGCACTGGAGCGTTGGAAGCAGGTACTGCAGAAGTAGTAAACATCCCATTGTGGCTATGCATCCAGGCATTGGAGATAGTAGAGGGCATTCACATAAAAACATTACCGGTAATAAAGTAGGATGAGCTCAGATGACAAAGAGCCGTGCAAACTTAGTTCTTTGTCCTGTGAGCAGATAGTGAGGGTTTTAAGCTGGACAACAATATAATCAGAAAAAGAATAGCAAATAAATTTGATGTCAGTGTGGAAGACAGAGGAGCAACCGTGAGGAGACTGTTGAAATACTCAGAGTTATTGGTAAGGAGAACATGAACAAGAACCACATTGGTAGAAATTGACATGGATAAACAGAAGTAAAAGATATAAAAGGGGTAATATAAGTAGAATTTTTTTGACTCAACAGATAGGAGCATAAGGAAGAGAGAAGAGTGGATGATGACCCTGATATTTGGAGCCTGAGCAAAAGGGAATGTATTGCTTCCAGCTTAAGGTGGTGGATTCAGTTTGGGATGTATTGAATGACACAGCATGTGCTTAGACATGTGGGACTAGATTGTTAGAATATGGGTGTTCAAAGCATTTTCATTTAGATGATCTTTAGAGTTGTAAGTGTGTAGAATCCAAAGGGGAACAGAACAAGAGAGAAGAAAAAGAATAGGAACTAAACCATAAGGATTAAGAAGAGCAAATAGAGGCTGGTAATAATGAAGGCAACGTCATTAAATATGCAGTTTTTGTGGGATTTCCTGCACTCTCCTTTCTCAGCTTCAATCTTAAAATTATGAAATGTTAGTCAGTCAAATTGTATATTTTCAACTTCTTCCATGGCACTGTAAAAATTAGATGACTTCACAGTTATACATCAATTAATCTAAATGAGGACACTTTATACTCTAATAGTGCTCTATAATTTGATGTCAGGTTAAAAAAAGACCTGAAAACTGTAGGATTATATGATTTTAAAGAGTGTAGTTGCAACGGGTAAGGCTCTTTATCTAAGGAGAAAAAAGGATGGATTC
The DNA here is from genome assembly GCA_963573385.1 of Cacajao melanocephalus. Classification (NCBI taxonomy): domain Eukaryota; kingdom Metazoa; phylum Chordata; class Mammalia; order Primates; family Pitheciidae; genus Cacajao; species Cacajao melanocephalus. Next base: position 41,092 of record CAUYLG010006704.1, on the reverse strand, counting down.
CAGATTCTAAAATAAAAACTAGTCTTAATTTAATCACATATTTACCTATGTGCTGCTTAAGGATGGAGAATATTTGTTGAGAAAATCTAACTTAGTACTTCTTCATGGAGCCATAGTAAATACTATTTTCATTGTATTTAATGGGCAGACAGACCTTAGATAAGCACACAAAAATAATTCAAACTTCTAATTTCAATCAATGCATTTGATCTCTTCTTCCCATTTTGCCCTCTCCATCTCTCAAATGCAAGAATGCAAAGATTCATGAAGGTTCCTCAGTCTGGGAGTCAAGACAGCGCTGTTACCTAGTCTGTTTTTCTGACACCCAGAACAATGCACTCCACATTTCTGTCCTTCTGAGTGGAATGAAGACATCGACTGCAAAATGCCCTTGAATAAGCTCCTTCTTTCAAAGTAGAAACACATGAATTAGGGTTGTCTGACATTTTCCTAAGGAGAAATTTGAGTAGGCTCAGGGTGCTTCACTTCATCCAGAAATTTTCTCTAGCGACTTCAAAGATCCTGGAGAATTCCCTCACAGTGGCACTAGGAGCCAGCAGGAAAATAAATCTCCTTACTCTTAGGGCATCTCTCACCAGGAGAATCCCTCCTCCTTTGTTTCCAAGGCTTTGGCCCTTCTTGTTGTCTCCATTGTGTTAGGACAAGACACAACGCTATGGTACTTCCAGTCAGGACCACCGAGCACTACGGCTTACCCTCCGCCTGACAGCTCACAGCCATTTCTAATCACAACGCTGGCTGGACCAGTTCCCACTGTGTCTCCACCACTGTTTTTTGGTGGTGAAGAGACTTACATCACTCGAGAAGCTTTTACTCACACAGCTCACAGAGTGTTTCCTGTCTTTCTTGTGAAGCATCAGTGCTCCAGCTAATGGAGCTCCAGCCAAACCAGACTTGCTAATTTACACAATAGAATAGCTCTGCGTGTGTGTTTTTGCCTTTCTTAGTTCTGAAGGATTCACTGAAGCTATAGTCGGAGGAATAAGAAATTTGAGGGTAGCATTAAACATTGAACTTGGTTTCTTGCCACGTTATCCCAGTTGGCTCAAAGCCATGAAAATACTAATGGCATTTTCCTAAAATTTTTCCCAAATTTGTAATCACTCTACGAGTTAGAGATATTTGCAGGAGAAAAGGCCCAAGATACCAGGTCAAATAGGATAAAAAGAAAACCACCATGTAGAAATCATTAGCAAGCAGGTTATAATTCGTGTCGGTATACATCTCGATATCACCTTTATTCTATGTCTTTTGTTTGGTTTCTTTTTCCACCAATGGTTATTTATTTTTTCTTATGGATTGTTTTTCAATCCTGAAAATTATGGTATTTCATAGTAATTATTTGAAAATCTCTGACAAGTCTTATTTGTGATATTAGGCTCATTCAATGTTTTTATAAGTTATGTCGTCATCTACCTTAATATTTCAACGTTTTAATTATACGAAAAACTGTAGAATAAAAGATGATCATGAAAAAAATCCATGCATAGATAACTCCCTTAAGTTACTTTTTTCTCTACCTTTACTTGTCTAGCTTTGGTGTAAAAACCTCGGAGGAAATGAAGATGTGAGGAGGCAGACAGTATTTCAAAAAATAAAAGGAGGACTTAGCTTACAAAAATTGGATAAAACGTTGCTAAATTATCAGGAATTCATTGTGTAAGAGCTCTGGTATGTACATTAATGTTGTGAATAAAGAAATAGTTCCCATATTTAACATTTATTCTTTCAAATCTCATGCCAGATTATAATGATTTATTTTTAGGAAAATAATGTTCATATCTTATCATGCTCTTGAGTTTTAGAAAGATATTTTCTTCAGCAAAGACTATATCTGATGCAAGAATTTTATGTTTGAACTTTTCTCTTATTTAAATAAGGAGAAGTGCCTCTCAAATTGTTACCATAAAGGGGTCTTAATCCAGACACCAAAAAAGGGTTCTTGGAACTTGGGCAAGAAAGAATTTAGGATGAGTCCATAGAATAAAGTGAAAGCATGTTTATTAAGAAGGTAAAGGAATAAAAAATACTCTATAGGCAAAGCAGCAGCATGGGCTGCTCGACTGAGTATACTTTCAGTTACTTCTTGAGTAGACACTAAATTAGGGATGAATCATTAATGAGTTTTCCAGGAAAGGGGAGGGTATTTCCTGGAACTGAGGGTTCCTTTCCTTTTTAGACCATATAGAGTAACTTCTGGACATTGCCATGGCATTTGTAAACTGTCCTGGTGCTAGTGGGAATCTCTTTTAGCATATTAATGAATTATAATTAACATGTAATGAGCAATGAGGATGACCAGAGGTCACTTTCATCGCCATCTTGGTTTTGGCGGGTTTTGGCCAGCTTCCAACTTCTTTACCATATCCTGTTTTATCAGCAAGGTGTTTCTGACGACCTGTATCTTGTGTCAACCTCCTATCTCATCCTGTGACTAAGAATGTCTAACCTCCCTGGAATATAGACCAGGAGGTCTCAAAATTATTTTACTCAGCCCCTATTCAAGACGGAGTCACTGTGGTTCAAACACCTCTGACAAAATCATGTACAAATAATGGTTTGTATAGATGGAAAAGAGACATAACAGCAACTCAAAAGGCTATTTTATAAAATAGAGGTAATATCTCCTTTCAAGCCTTCTCAAGGAGGTCATTAGGTTTTGTTGCAGCATGAGGAGTTGTTTAGCCAAAAAAGTTGTACAGGATGAATTAAGACACTGAAAGACAGGAGATCTACCTGCCCAGCTAAATGACTCCTTTCTTGTCAGCTCAATTTTTATGTAAATTCAGTTACTTGAAGTCTGTAAGTGATATGTGAAGTTATATGAGGAAATCTTTAGAAACAAAGAGACAAATTTGCAACAGATTATTTTGTAAAGAAGAAGCTTTACAACACAAAATTTAGGCTGGACTGGAAGTTTCCATAACTATCCATTAAGGCTTGAGACTTTAAATAAGTAGTAGAAAGGCATTAGCAATGCAACAGAAAAAAAATAGCTAATCCAGAAAAAAAAGCAATTAGCACTAGGAAATATAAAAATAATAAAATCTAGTGCAGAGAAGAAACCAAGAGCAAAACTGTAGAGATCTTTGTTTATCACGATGGAGATTCGCTTTTTGGATCACAATTAAATATATATTCTTCCTATTTCTTTATATCTCTCTGTGTTGTTTAGCAGTCCTGTCTCTCGTAATTGGACTGCAACATCTAAAGTTAAAGTTTTCCCTTATTTGCAGTGGAATTTCATCATTTCCTCTAATGGCAGTGTTACAGCTAGTCAGGTATGAGCAGGGCCGTCACATGATGGTCAGAATGTCAGGTGATCATCACGTGATGGTGAGACAGTTGTTAACTGTTTCTTTAAAATAATAATTGGTGGGAGCCAGTGCCAGGGAAAGGCAGTCTCCTAATAGAAAAAAACCTAAAACTGGTGATCAGCAGCTTCCCACTAAGATCTCAGGAGTTGTGTGAGTGGGCTCAAGCACGCATATTAGGAGGAAAAATGATGGAGTTTAACTGGTACATTCTAGGGACATTGGACTGGTAAGGGAAGAATGCCTCAAGTGAGCATGTGTACAACTCCAGTAAACACACTGCTGTGTTCCCCTCCCAAGCAGTAGCAGGACATTGCAACATGCAGACAGCCCATCCCAAGGGAAGAATCGTGAGGACGGATGCAAGACCCGGGAAGTATGCCAACATAAAACCCTACGCCAAAGGTCAAACAAGGCACTTGATTTCTCAAGTTGCCTGCTTGGCCCTCTTCCAAGTGTACTTAATTTCCTTTCATTCCTGCTCTAAAGCTTTTTAATAAACTCACTTCTGTCCTAAAACTTGCCTCGGTGTCTCCTTCTACCTTATGCCCCTCAGATGAATTCTTTCTTCTGAGGAGGCAAGAATTGAGGTTGCTGCAGACCCATAAGGATTGGCTGCTGCTAACATACTTTGGTGCCATGTGACTTGGATACATTCCATTGTTAGCCACTCAGTCACAGTCTCTAAGTCCGGTGCGTCACAGTGTGTGCGAGGTATGTGTGTGTGTGCATGTGCATGTGTGTTGTGCATGTGTGCACATTGGATTGGAGAGGTCAAAATCCAAAAGTCTACTAGAAGTGTTATTTGTTTGGACATGAAGCCACAGACATCCAAAAACTCAGTTTTTTTCTACTTCATTTATTTTTAAGAATTATTAAGATTCTTGAAACAAAAAATGCAGAAAATTAAAAATGGTTGCATCTTGCAGACACAGCATTTTTGGAGAATTGTTTGTCTTATCTTCATTACTTGGTTTCTCAACTAATAACCTGAAAAAGAATAATAATAAAGATATTATTTATATCTAGATACTTATTCTCTGACAGTCTGTATAACTTGGATTATGTAAAAGAAATTTTATTAAACAATAATTTATTAAGTGTGAATACCATACATTTCCAGATTTGTATTGTCCTGCAAATGTAGACTTCACGAAAAGATTTATAAAATTAATGCCATTACAATTGTGATTTATTTTGTATCATATGACTACATGCCCTATATAGAAAGCTCATGAATCAGTATGTCCTGATATTCATACTGATAAATCGAAAGAACATGTACTACTCTAAAGCTGGCATGATTTGGAGACTATTTGGGATCCTAGCAATATTTTATTGAAGAAAAAAAATTGAGCAAGGATTTGGAATTAGCTTGGATAATTTTGCCACTGTGTTTCCAGAAAGGATTAACTTAAGTAGTCTTAAATCTGAATTGAGTCTGTAGAGGTGTTTTATTTGAGATAACAAGGTTTCTCTGCTTGAAGATGGTGAAGTGCCACATAGGTGGTATACCTACTCCCTAGAAAACACTAGAAATCAACTGTGCACTTGTTTTAGGAGAGCGTTTCTTTGTTTGTAGAGGTAAAGCATTTTTTAAATCAGAGAATGGCCCTATTTTTTATTATTTTTCTTTGGCCTGAATTTTAGAACATTCATATATTAAGCTCTGAGAAACATTTTTGAGTACTTTCTTGTGTTCTGTGATGACAATAAAAAAAGAGACAGCAAATATTTCCACAGAGTTCATTTTTACAGCATGAATTTCTCATTTGTTATATAAAGAGTGAATAAAGGTATATTATTTAAGTGAACTCATATTTATAATGTATATAATTATGCCTTGAAGATAAAAATAAAATGAAGTTCTAACGTCTGTATTTACCAGATGCACTTATATATTAAACTTAATAGAGGACCACCATTTATACTAAATATGTAAGTGTTTTTGTTTGACAAACAAACATTTGTACTATCACATTGGGGTTTAAGTAAAAAATAAAAAAACATTTGAAGAGGTTATATCATACATGTGATAAGTAGGATATAACATTGATATGCCTTATACTATAAATGTGGAAAATTAGAATTTCTGTACCAAAAATGCATGATATTAAAAAGTAAAATTTTATTTTAGTAAAGATTAATAAGGAAAGACCTTATATTTTTGTTAATAATTTTATTTTGTTCTCCATAGTTATTTGAAGTTTACTTTCAAATAATTTTAACTTCAAACATTTAACAAAATTTTATCTGCTTTAAACTCAGGAGCGTTGGTTACTATAACTAATGAGCAGCTTAAAATATAAAATATCCATGAGATTATATGTTTCATTTTAACAAGTTTTAGAATTTGAGGGCAAGCAATAACTAAGCATAACATAAAAGGAAAACTAGCCTGGCCTAATTAGACTATATTCTCTAATATACACAACTATTAAAGATGTCTGATTGTTTTTCTATTTTTTCTTTCTTTTTGGTATAAAGAAGGAATATTTTTTTAAAGGCACTTGAATTTCGTCACCAGCTGCTTTTCTCTTTTACATTGTTATTAGGAATTTTAGTATGTCATACGTGGTCTTTGTGTGCACCTGTGTGTGCAAGGATGACTTTTGTAACATTATGTTTTAAAATCTGACAAGGTCATATAAGCTGGGGGAAAAAAAGCAAAGGGTCATCAAAAGGGGGAAAATAACAGAACTACGGAGAAATGGCTCTCTGTCGGCCTTGGTATTGATTCAGAGTGTGTCAAAAGGGTCTTTTGTCGTGCCCCTACCACAGCATACTAATTTGCTAGATCAAGTCTGTCAGAATATCGACTGGAAGTAAAAAACTACAGTGGCAGCTTTTGTGTTTCCTACAGCAGGGAGCCTGTGTGTGAAACAGGATTATCAGGGGGTCATGAAGAGAGTCAAAGGATGTCCATCACTTCCCTTCTGGTAATGTAATGGGGCGGGCGCCTGGGTGTGATTAAGATGTAGGAGACGGGAGGCATTGCGGTGAACAAATCAGAAACACACACATGCAAATCAGGTTGGCTGCTGTTAACCACATATTTTTAATGAAAAATTCAATAGAAGACCAAACAAATATCTAAACAGCTGCATTCAGCTAACATATCAAATGGCATATTCAACATCTTTTCTTGAAAACCAAATATACAAAACATGGAAATGCTTATCAAGTCTGCGTTTTTCTTTAAATATCACTTTGCAATCTACAAGTGTTTCTTCTGCAGCCTGTGTGCTCCTGGCAGAGCTAACGGACTATTATGTATCGATGTTATTTTTTTAAATAAAATAAGATATACTATTTACCATGTCCTAGATCAGCCTCACCATAGCCCTTGGTATTAGAGAGTTTTGGCTCAATTCTTTTTACTGACTTTGTTGCACTACCAAAATAGCTTCCTTTAGTGGAAAAAAAATGTGTGATAGAAAATTCATAGCTTTGTAAGAATATTGATCCTCAGGTGGAGACTTCGATAGTCTCTCTTTTGATAGCAAACATATCAATACTGTATATAAGACATGATAAAAATGTTGTAAGAATTTTTCGTAATAGAAGCTGACAGTTATTTTTATCACTTTATTTCTAGTTTGCAGCACTCTGTGTTGGGTATTTATTTATTCTCTCTTTTGAGAAATGCTGATTTAAGTTTCCACTCTCTTCCTGGTGCTCGTTATGTGCTGAAACTGCAGATGAGTAAGATATCTGTCTTTAAGGCAAAGCAATCATATGGGACCATATTTCTATTTGTAATTGTGCTGATTCTCTGTCTCAAAGACGATGGAAAATATCAGAAGAAGGGCTGATATGTCACCAGATAGCTTTCAGGAGTTTGTAGATTGGCTCTGCCTTTAATAAGCCAACAGGAGGTAGTGATGAAGGGTAAACTTAAAAAGTTCCAAGCTACATTGTTTGCAAAGACAGTTCTAGCTCACTTTATGGTAGAGGAATAAGTCCTACTAGAAACAACGACTTGTCTTTCATCCAAAACATGAAAACAAAGGACCCATAAATCTTTAGACCTCTGGATCTTGTCTTAACTTTGACCACTGAGGGCTGCATTCAGTTGGATCTATTATCTGAAATAAGTACTTCTTTGCTTTATAATGTTCATGTTAATGAACCTCTTGGTTGTGACTATGGTAAAGAGGTATTTGCTAGTCAATATTCAATAATTCAAGAGGCACAGACTTGACTTAATGTGCTCTTCAGAGGTTAGCTCTTTTTATTGTTTTTGTTTGTTTGTTTTCTTCTTAATTCACCTCATCTTTATTTTTCACAACATTAATTATCAGCCTTCCCTGCCAGGACTTTTTCCTCTTTCTTCTAACCTTGCAAAGTTGGAGGTCCTGGGTTCCTTTCTCCTCCCTTATTAAACCCTGTCTCCCTATGATTGACTTAACTGCCACAGCTTCATATGTCCTTTATAAGCTCATTACATGCAGTTGTATGTTTCTGGTCTAGGTCCCTTGCTTGACACGTCATAAGGACCATTAACCTCATGGGTCCAGAACTCATTTCTTCCTAGTTGTCTTCATCTCAGTAAATGTATCACCAAATCTTTCATTGTTAAAGCCAAAAATTTATCTAAAGTTTGGGAATGGGGGAAGAATCATGCTTGATTCTGTACATTCCCCCATCTTCACAAGACATAGGTAATCCATCAAATGCTGAAGGTTCTACTTCTAATACATATCTTCTATACATCCATTTTTCTCTCAATCTGCTACTTCTACCCTCATTGCCAAATTAGTTTTCAACTACAATAATGTCCCAATTGATCTTCCAGTATTGACTTTTGTCCCTTTACAATCCATTCCTCAATTATTTTTTCAAAACATTTCAAAAGCATTTGGATCTAATATCTTTGTGTTGCTGCCAAGCTGTTCGGCCTCTTCAGTGAGCTTCTTCCCCTAAGTTTCCATCAGTGTAGAGCCTAGTTTGATATACTCAGTATAGCATTTCACTACAATAACATATTGTCTGTGTTGTTCTCAGACTATTTTATACACCTCAGTCTCAACTGTACATCATTTAAATAATAATAATAATAATAATAATAATAAAGCATTATGCTAGAGATAGTGGTAAGTGCTTTTCACATGTGCACTCACCTTATTGACAATTATATTATTATCTCCACCTTATAAATGAGAAAGCTAGAGCACAGAGAAATTAAATAATAAGCTTAAGTTTATAAAACTGGTAAATGGTTTCTGATGAGTATGTCTCATATTTTGGGACCATACATAGCACAGGGCCACACAGAGAATATATTATTAAGTAGTACTTACAGAATGAAATTACAAGAGAAATAAGGTTAATCCAAAGATGCATGTTACACCTTTCTGTTCCTAGTCATTCTTTAGGTGTCTGCCAAGGAAAGCATACTAAAAGGAAAAAAAAAAATCAATCACATGAACCACACCAGCTTCCAATTGATTCAGTAAAAATTTTTACTTTCTTACTTTAAGAATTTTTAAATAGGCTAAATAGCTTTGAAATTTCCCTGACAAAAACAGAAGTTGGATGCCATTGAGATAAACAAACTAGGTCCAGCTTGTATACAAGGGAGAAATGGCTGATTATAGGATCAGTAAAGGAAAGTACACTCCATAATGCCCTGATGCTATACAGAAGAAATCCAGCTCAATCATGGTGGAATAAGCCTGGCCCTTCCAATGGTGACACTGTGACTACTTCCTTCTATAGCATAGCTTCCCTCCACCAAATTAGAAGAATTATGGCTATCAGAGCCTATAAAAAATGTATAAATATGTGTGTGTACATGTATATGTTTATATATATATAGAGAGAGAGAGTTAGACACACACACATATACATCGTTGCTTGAGAAAAATTAAAAGTGTTGGAAAACATAAAATAAATTATGCTAAATTAAATAAATCTCACTCAATGCCTGTAAGCTATTATTAATTTAGACTGAATAACATTCATCAGAATCATGTTAGTCTTGTGCCATTTATAGCCAGTATTTCAATGTGAGCTGAAATGTAAAGAGGTGTTTTATTTAAGAGGTGCTGGTTTTCTCCTTTTCTTTTTGATCACAATGAATGAGACTGGAAGAGTTTTTTTACACATGTATAACCTTCATCACTTCAAATGACCGAGAATCATAACTATCATGGACTGTTCACAAAAATACATAATTGTTCAAACAAGAATATCTTCTAAAAGTTAGCCTTCGATGTTAAAGTTTCCCTGAGCAGGCTTATGATTATCATTGAAATCTTATTTATTAAAGTATGAAAGTTTTTTTCATCATGACACACTCCCAAGCCGACTTTTCAAATGTTCATCCGTATTCCCATGAGTTCATGGAAAATATTCATGAAGAGAAGAAAAATACAGGCATACACTAAACCTCCATTTGTGAAAGCAGGTTCAGTCCTGAGAATCCAATCCCTTCTGAAAGGGGATCAAAGCCACACAACTCAACACATGTTTGTGATATCTAATTTATATCAGGACTAGATGAATCCAGATGCACATTGAGTCCTACATCTTGAACTATTTGCCAAATATTTGAGACTTAATAAAATCTAAACTCCACCTGGCACCTTCAGGTTAATTTTAAAGCAATCATTATTCCCTAGAAAACTGAAAACATGTGTTTCTGATTTGTTCACACTTAGGTCACCAAAATATTATTTTCCAAAGTGATTTTATATCCAAGAAATCTTTCGGATGATCTTTTTCCTAGAAGTGAGAAATTTACTTTTGCCCAAGGAATTTGAAGACTTCCTCTTTTAGGGTAGGTTTCTGTAGTTATGATAGGCAGACAGATGCTTTAAATAACACCAGCCAGCATTAAACATCCACTCTCTACACCAGACCCCTCCACTTTAAAATCAAGAAACCGAAATGCTCCATCTTCTTCAGTATTCTATGTCGTCTTTGAGGAAAGATTTCCAATTGTAAGAGGAGAGAGATAAGCTTAGTTGTGATCTTCATTCCTCCATCTAATAGCACTGAGATTTTTGAAAAGACTCCATCTCTTTGGACCTTGTCTACCTTATTTGCAAAATTCTGATAAGATATGTTATTATTTATTACAGGAATTAGGTTAAAGACTTTTCTTGCAACTTGATTCCTAGAAAACATTTATAAAACGCTCGGAGTACTCTAAAGCACAATTCCAGATGTGGTAGGGAGAAGCAAAAGGGACAACGGATTTGCCTGTTTTTAATTAAAATAAAATTATCAGAACAGAAGAAAACTTAGATTCCAAAGGATTCTGATTCCTCAAATATTACTGGGTCTCCCTAACCCTGCATCCACCCTTGCCCTGATCCCTTCATAGTCTAGTCTCCACACAGCAGCCTTTAAAAAGGAAATGACATTATGTCATACATAAACAGAAACATCCTAATGGCTTCTCATTATACTCAGAGAAAAATTCCACGTGCTTACCACAGCCTAAGACAAGGTTCTACTGCACCTGGGCTCCGGCTCCTGCCTGATCGCATCTGCCACTGTGCACTGCACGTTACACAGACAGGCTGCTTGCTCCCAAGCGCACCACAGTCACTGTTCTCACCCCTCCCTCTGCCTTCAGTACTCTTCCAGAGAAAACCAAGTCTCATTTTTCCCTTCACTGAGTCTACACACAAATAGTATCTACCCCATGGGGTGTCCCCCAATCACTACAAGTCAGATAGCATCCCAAGGTACTATGTATTTCTTATTTTGTTTTACTTTTCTTCAAGACTTTGTACTCCTTGACATTATATCTACTTGGTATTTTGCAGACTTTGTTATGTGTTCCAGGCATCTACAAACACTGGCTGATGATCAATACATTTTTGAATAAATATAGAAAAGATACACTTTTTTAAAAATAGACTTCATTCTTACAGCAGTATGAGGTTCACAGCAAAGTTGAGTGGAAGGTACAGAGAGCTCCCATATGTCCCATCCGCTACACAGGCATAGGCTCCCCCATTTTCAACATCCCCACCAGGGTCGTGCATTGGTTACAATGGATAAACCTACACTGACACAAAATTATCACCGACCGTCCATAGTTTATACTAGCGTTCACTCTTGGTTGTACATTCTGAGGGTCCGCACAAATGTATAATGAATGTATCCACCATTATAGTACCACACAGAGTAGCTTCACTGCTCTACAATTCCTTTATACTGCACCGATTCATTCCTCTCTCTTTGCTAACTCTTGGAAACCACTGATTTTTAATCTCTCAAAAGGTACACTTTAACTTACTTCAAGTAAATTCTACCAATTAATAACTCTCCAGTAGCATATACAATAACTATTTTTTACCACACTCTCAACAACACTGGGTTGTTAATATATCTAATTTGATAGGAGATGTTTATGTTTATTTCTTTGTGGAAAGCAAATGTTTATGGTTGTCTAAATGACTACTTTTTGGACATCAGTCTTTCTCCTTTTATTTGAACTATTCATGCCATTAGCCCATATTTTAATTTAGTTATACATCTATATTACTCCATCACTCCATCACGGAGGGAAGAAAGAGTATGCATGAAATAAAGGAGATCCATTAGGGCATCTCTTAGTATTACCACACCCTGTGATTAAGGTCAATAGGAAACTATGACAGCTCAATCCAGGTAGAACTGCAAAAGACCCCAGACCCCTCAGGAATGAAGGTTTGGGTCACCCCACCAGGAAAACAAACATGACCTGCTGATGTGCTTACTGAAGGCAAAGGGAACACAGAATAGGTAGTAGAAGAAGGCAGTCATCAAGATCAGCTTTGACCATGTGACCAGCTGCAGAGATGAGGATTGTATTTTAACTGTCATCACGAGTATTTCCTCCTTCTTTTGTTAAAATCATGTTTGTGCATGTATACTCTTGTACTAAGAAAATACCTTTATTTTATTTCCTTTTCCTTTGTCATGTGCCATAAGTTTTATTGACTTCATATCAGCATTTAAGTACTGTTAACTTTATGTATAGTATTTGGGTTGGGGATTGGTGCATTACTAGTTGTACAAAGGATAGTTATTTTATGTTAGGCATAATTATGACCTTATTATTGTCTTTATTTGAAGATTGTGTATGATCTCAGGAGATGTGTATGGGTTTAAGTTGACAAAAGGTGGCCTTGTGATAGTTAATACTGAGAGTCAACTTGAAGGGATTGAAGGATGCAAAGTATTGATCCTGGATGTGTCTGGGAGGGTCCTGCCAAAGGAGGTTAACATTTGAGTCAATGGGCTGGGGAAGGCAGACACATCCTTAATCTGGTGGGCACCATCTAATCAGCTGCCAATGAATATAAAGCAGCCTCCATCTTTCTCTCGTGCTGGATGCTTCCTGCTCTCGATCATAGGACTCCAAGTTCTTTGGTTTTGAGACTCAGACTGGCTCTCCTTGTGGTCATGTAAGTTAATACTTAATAAACTCATATATATGTGTGTGTGTGTGTGTATATATATATATATATATATACTATTACTTCTGTTCCTCTAGAGAACCCTGACTATTACAGGTACACATGGACATTTAGAGTTGAATAATAGACATTAAAAGCTACAAAGGGTGAGAGAGTGAGAGGTGAGGGAGGGTTGAAAATTATCTATCAGGTACAAATGTTTACCACTCAGGTGATAGGTACAATAAAAGCCCAGACTCCACCATATACAGTACATGTCTGTAAGAAATCTGCCCTTGTATCTCCTACATCTATAAAAATAATAAAAGAAAGAGAAAATTGTGAAGAAAACCAAGAGGAAAAAAAATTTCAAAGAGGATCAACATAAAGGTTAAAATGCTGCAAGAAAGTTTGCACAGCGCTGAGGAACTGTCATTTTACTTGGTGACTACTTTAGGCCTCTAGAGAGTGTTATGGAGCACTTTTAGTAGAGTAATGCTGAAGAAAACTTAATGGCAAAAGACGAAGGGCAACATAGTCATAAAGTGAGCAGTGTAGAAAGCAACTTACAACTCAAGAAACATGGTAGCAGAGGAAAAATGAGAGAATAATAAATTGTGTGTGGCAAAGTCAATGGGAAAGAATTTTAGTGATGCAGAGTTTAGAGAATTGTTAACATGGGGAGATAAAAATAGGAAAAGATAGTCTAAATAAGGAGATTATAAGAGTTGCCACTGAGCACTTACTATGTCCTAGATATTATTACGTTTTACTTGGATTTTCTCTTTCTCACATAACTTTAATAGGTCCTCCCTCACCTTTTTGTTTCGTTTTGTTTAGTTTTTTTGTTTTTTTTTTTTAATATGGAGTCTCTGTTGCCCAGGCTGGAGTGCAGTGGTGTGATCTCGGCTCACTGCAACCTCTGCCTCTCGGGTTGAAGTGATCCTCCTGCCTCAGCCTCCTGAGTAGCTGGGACTACAGGCATGTGCCATCACACCTGGATAATTTTCGTATTTTTAGTAGAGATGGGGTTTTGCCATTTTGGCCAGGCTTATCTCAAACTCCTGACTTCCAGTGATCCACTTGCTTCAGTCTCCCAAAGTGCTGGGATTACAGGTGTGAGCTACCGTGCCTGGCCCCGTAGGTCCCATTTTTAATGTAAGAGAAAACAGAAGCACCCTGAGGCTAAGTAACTTGCCCAGGGTCACACAGACAGGAAGGTGTGGATCCACAGGGACTTGAGCCAGAACTCTTCCCACCATACATCCTCAGTCTAGAGAAAGCCCAGGCAAGAGCAATAAGGAAAGACAAACATCACAAAGATACCAAAATATTAACAAAGATTGCTTCTAGGTAATGAGATCTAGACACACTGGGGGAAAAGAGGGCATCTTTCTAATTTTGATGTTATTTTTATTTTATGCAATGAATGGAATTGTAAACAGTATCAAGAATTAAAATGACAGCTTGAATTTAAAGATGAGATTTTTACTGACACCCTACTGGCTATGAAAATAAGCTATTTTTTAATTATGAAAGTCACACAGCACAAACTTTAAACCATAATACTAAGAGGTAGCAATAATTTTTTTTTTTTGAGACAGAGTCTTGCTCTGTTGCCAGGTACCAGGCTAGAGTGCAGTGGCGCGATCTCAGCTCACTGCAACCTCCACCTCCAGGGTTCAAGCAATTCTCCTGCCTCAGCCTCCTGGGTAGCTGGGACTACAGACACGAATGACCATGCCCAGCTAATTTTTATATTTTTAGTAGAGACGGGGTTTCACTATGTTGGCCAGGGTGGTCTCGATCTCTTGACCTCATGATCCACCCACCTGGGCCTCCCAAAGTGTTGGGATTACAGGCGTGAGCCACTGTGCCCGGCCCGAGGTAGCAATAATTTTTATGTAGCTATCAGACATCTGTGCATATATAAGTGAAGTATGTGTGTATATACTTCTATATCTTGGTATTAAAATAACAAAAAATCTTTCAGAGTGTACCACTTCATCATTTAATTTTTCTGAACAGATTCACCATAGTTTCTTACATGTATGGACAATGACTTATTTAATTAAAGCTTTATTTCTGGATATTTACTTTCTGATGACTTCATTATTACAAATCATGACAATGAAATCTTTGTCCAATTGTATATTTTGGGGGGAGGATTTCTAGATTTGAAATTGTATTTAAAACTTGGATTGATATTGCCAAATTTATATTCACAGAGGTTGTACTGATTTTCATTCACATTAAGAGACTTCCTATTGACCCAAACTCTTGGCCAATTTATGTATTGGCAAACTTTAAAATTTTTGATGGTCTGATATACATAAATTTGTATCATTTTAACTTACATTTATAAAATTATGAGGGAAGTTGAACATTTTTCATGCATTTATAAAAGCCATTGGATTTTAAGTATAATAACAAAGATAGAAATATGCTGGCCAAAATGAGAGGGAGAAATAAAAACTTCCATGAGTTAAAAGAGGCCTAAGATTTTAAAAAGCGGCTAAAGAAATGGCATGAGGAAAATTAACATTAAACTTTTGAGGTAGAAATAGATGGACTAGCTTCAGACAGAAAGCACATTCCTTTTTCCACATAAGAAGAAGGGATGAGAAGGCTGGATAGAACAAAAGAATGGATGTGAGGTACAGAAGTAAAAAAATGGAGATAGTTGATGATAGATTACTTCAAGGTGATCAAGGTAAGAGACAGAGGTAAGGTCATTAACTTATCTCATTTCAGTTTCTTTATTTTTAGTATGGATCAGATCAGATGATTCTTCTAACTCTGATTAGCCCAGTATCTGGATCACGAAAAGGCACCCATGGGAGTTTCCCAAAGTGTGTTTTGATAATCTGGACATAAGAGGGTTAAAAAGAGGTAAGATAACTGGAGTGCTGTGATAACCTTGGGAAGTGGCTGCCCACAAAGTTTCAGGTGAGAGAAGAGCTTTTGAGGACAGCAGAGGACGAATGGAGTTAGCCCTGGGGAGAGCTGAGGGCAGGATACAACAAGGGCCAAGAGCAGATACGAGAGAATAAAGTGGAGAGAATGATGTGATTAGAAAGGGAATATTTTTCATGATTCTTCATTGACAAGATGTTAAAATAAAAACAACAAATCAAGTTTAACATTTATTTGAGAAAAGAACTACTCATGAATTGGGCAGCACTCAGAACCAGAAGAGAGTCAGAGAGCTTTGTTCTATGAGGAATGAATACTTATAAACAGGACTCACAAAGTACAGAAACAGTTTGATTGGGTGTAGCTGGTCTTTGCCTTCTTTGGACATGGTTTGATCAGTTGGCAGCCAGTAATTGGCTGAAGCAAGGCTCCTTGGGGTTTGACTGAGACTCAGCTATCTGTTATAAAAATTGGACTCCTAAGTTAGGTTTTCATTCTTTTATATACTAGGATATATTGCATTTCCTTATGTAGGAACTGAAAGTACAGAAACAGCTTCAGACCAATGGCTTCCTGTGCATGTACTTTAACAATGGGAAAAGTCTTTACTCCTCTTATAAAGGCCTCATATCTATTTTAAAAACTCACATCCTTTCTTCTTGTCCTTTTCCTCGTCATTTCCTCAAAGACTAGATTACATTTCCAAGTTGAATCTTTGTATATCTGAAGACAAAAATAGGGATTTTTTTGTACATGAATTTTCAGATACAAAAGAGTACAGCTATCTCTATGAAAATATAGTTGAAATTTAATGGAATCTTGTGTTTAACATTAATATTTCTAAGCAATTTTCTTTGTTCCCAAATATTGCACAAGCCTGTGGGAAATGGAGTCAGTGGACTACATTGGAGAACTACACTGTCATATATATTTTGTAATTTGATCATTGTAATTTCTATTTTAGGAATAATAATGTGCATTATAATACATCTTATCTTAAAAGCAAGAAATATGGGTACAATATAACTTACCCTACTTATTGTACTCAATACATGCCATGTTCCAACCATGCTGTGGCTCACAGGGAATTCAACAGTGAACTAGTCACAGTCCCATTGTGGACAGAAGCAAATAAATGCTAACTAATACTAGTATGTGAATTGTAAGACCAGGTCTTTGTAGAAAACATATAGAATGTTTGACTCTCCCAGTTTCAGGAAAAGGGGGATGATTCCTGCAGAATTTATAGTTGAGCAAGAAGTAAAAAACAATAAACAATTCCTTTTTAAGCAGCAAAAAACCGGAACCTCTCCTTATGTAAGTTATAATTTGGTAATTCCCACAAACCTTCTCTTGTACCAGGTGCAAGTTTAGAGGTTCATCACTGGTCACAAGTTTTCTGAATTTTCTATGAGGTTTTTGAAGTGCTGAAACTAAAACAGGAGAGGTGGGATACATGGAAAATCTGTCAGATGTAAAAATTATTATTTTCCATTCTATATTATGCTTTATCAGTTATGTGCATGTATCCTATCAACTTCTAATGATTCTAAGAGGCTTGATTTTTAAGGCTATAAATTCAAGTGTTATGTTACTGATATATGCAAAATGTATTTTTATTATAATTATTACATAAGCTTATTTATCTTTTCAAACAGTGGCATTAGAAGATATAACCTGTATTTTCATCCATTCCCCAAACCTGGCATTCTTAGTATTTACTTTGAATTCTAGAAACCTCCTTGATAAAGGAATATCTATAATCACTTCATGTTTTTAATAACACATAGAGTGTAATTTGGTCAAAGCAATTTTTAAAATACCAGACCTCAAAGTGAAGTTAGAAAGGAAAAACCCTAGTTATGAAATAGCTGTCATTTAAAAAATGTCATAGAAAACAACAGAATAGTTCATTGAGATTCAGGTGAAGTAAATACCTTTATTCTTAGTGACACTGAAAATAGCTGCAGGATATATCTATGTAATTGTGGGAAAGAAATACAGTTGACCCTTGAGTTGTTTATATTGACCCTGCATTGGTCAATTTTTCTTTCTTTTTTTTTTTTTTTTCTGAGACAGAGTCTCACTCTGTCGCCAGACGCCAGACTGGAGTGCAGTGGCGCGATCTCCGCTCACTGCAACCTCCGCCTCCCGGGTTCGAGCAATTCTCCTGCCTCAGCCTCCCAAGTAGCTGGGATTACAGGCCCTCGCCACCATGCCCAGCTAATTTTTGTATTTTTTTTAGTAGAGACGGGGTTTCACCATGTTGGCCAGGATGGTCTCGATCTCTTGACCTTGTGATCCACCCGACTCAGCCTCCCAAAGTGCTGGGATTACAGGCGTGAGCCACCGCACCTGGCCGCATTGGTCAATTTATGCACTAATTTTTTTCCAACCAAATGCAGATGGAAAATACAATCAGTATTTGAGAGACCCGAAACCTACATATACAGAGGGCACAGGGCTGACTGACGTTCTGAGTATGTGTGGATTTCGGTATCCACAGGTGGTCCTGGAAACAATCCCTGCATATATGTTGAGTGACAACTGTACAAGGACAAGAGAGGGGTAGGAAGTCCTAGCATTCTCCTTAAAAACACTAAAACTTTCAAATCCTAAAAGGGGTGTTTCAGCCCTACCTCAGTAGCCATAGATAAGGAAAATACTGCTCAAGTCAATCAGAGGAGTCCTTTTAAAGCAGTTTACATCCTGAATAATATGAGGGACTACAATTCCCTATGGCACTGTTAGAAATAAATGCAGTTTATAATTAAAGAACTTGGCTCAAACTGACTTCATTTCACTGAAATGTGTGAGGTGTATGTCTATTCATATGATATGTTTAGATGTTACTTCTTTCAATTCATGAGAGCATCATTCTTCTTGGGTTTTGTGTTGTGGGCTTCCTTTAAAAAGGTGACCACTTTATTTAAAAAGTCTGCTCAGCTTCTTAATCTGGCTTTCAAGGTCTCTTAGGGTCTCATAAAGGGCCATGGGTGACCTTTGCAGTTTTTTCTCCCACAGTTTCCCTGCCCCAAGCCAAACTGCACTGTTGACTCCTTTGCAAATGAGCCTCAAATGTATTCTCCCTAGGAGCCTCTTTTTTGTTGTTCACACCTAAAATTCTTTACGTCCTTTCTTAGGTCTCAGGCTCCTCAGGACCAGAACCTGAAACAAAGACTTAGGTGCAAGGGATTTCTTGAGAAAGTCCTCTGCTCCCAAAAGAAACCACTGAGGGGCTGGGGGAAGCAGGACAGAACGATGATAAAGTCAAGCAAAAGTGTAGTTTTAGAAAAAACTACAGCCTCAGCCTGATCCCGCAGGGGAGCATTGGAAGGTTAATTATACCTCAGAGTTTGTTCTGATTTGAAATAATTTCTTCTTCTCCACTAGTCACTGAGATAGGGCTGGGCAATGGGAGGGCAAGTATAAACTTGTGAGTTTGCGCAGGCCAAAGATGCCAGTGAACACGTAAATGGGGGAGAGGCACAAGAAAGGGTCCTGAATCTGCAGGGATCTGAGCACAGCATCCAATGCCACACAAATGCCATATTTATGAATCACATGGATGCCCTCAGACAAGATAATCACATGGGTGCCCTCAGCCTTTAAGGCTGCTGAATTATTCTTATGGCACAGTTCTTATTCTGCCTTGTGCTCTGCTGATTTGGGTACTTGTCTTTTAGTCACCTTGAGGATGGTGTTTATGTCTTATTCATTATTGCAGTCTCTGAAACACCTGTTCTGGTAGCTTACATTCATCATTTATGCAATATAAGGTCATTGATTTGAAATGAGGAGACAAACACTCTTCAATGGGGACTATGATGGGGCCAGGCTATGACCAAATTGTTCAATGTGGCAAATACCCTTATAACAAAGTTAGATTGCTGCTTCATTAAAGAAATCTGCTGAAAGCTCTAAATAAAGAGAAGTCCTTTTACCAAATCAATAACTAAACAAAACATTCAAAGATAAAAACTTCTAAAATACAGTTCTACATGTTTCAGAACTCAAAAAGAAAGTGCTGACTTCCTAATAATGCTATAGCTTGGTAAATCCCTGCTCCTCCTTCTCTCTTTTGTGAGACTCCTAAGGCTTGCAGAGTGGAAGCTGACCAAGGGGATTTTGCCACTGAACCAAAGCCTGTAAGGTGTTTGTTCACCATTCCTACGGGGTCTGCTGGTATTTCTTTGTTCTGGTGCCCAAATCATTTTTTCTTTGACTCCTGCTTACATAATTCTTTATTTTCTTTGAGCCACTATCCGTTTTTCAGTTGCCATGCATAACAGGTGTGTACGCTGATACTTCTGTAGCTATGAAGAAGAAAACAAGGTGGAAGAGGGTTCAAGTGAGATAACCCATACATGTCATAGAGCTAACACTCATCAGAGCATGGGTTGAGTGCCCATATTCATACAAACTTTGGCTCCAAGCAGAATGTAGTGACATGATCTTCTCTTTTGTGGCTACATAGTATTCCATGGTGTATATGTACCATATTTTTTTAATGCACTCTACCATTGACGGACATTTATTAATAGGCTGATTCCATGTGTTTGTTATTATAAAGAATGCTGCAATGAACATACACATGTATGTGTCTTTATAATAGAATGATTTATATTCCTTCGGGTATATACCCAGTAATGGTTTGGAAGACATTGCTCTCTGTTTTCAGATGAGAGTATCTCTAAACTCACAGAAAAGGTATTACACCCAGATAAACAAGACATTTACTTGCCATCCTCTTAATTTTTATTTTATTTTAAGTTCAGAGGTACATGTGCCAATTTGTTACATAAGTAAATTCATGTCATGGGGGTTTGTTGTATATACTATTTCATCACCCAGATAATAAACCTAGTACCCACTTGTTATTTTTCCTGATCCTCTCCTTTCTCATGCCTTTCAACCTCTGGTAGGCCCCATGTCTGTTATTCCCCTCTATTTGTCTATGTGTTCTCATCATTTAGCTCCCACTTAGAAATAAGAACATGTGGTATTTGGTTTTCTGTTCCTGTAAGTTAGTTTGCCACGGCTAATGGCCTCTAGCTCCATCCATGTTCCCTCAAAGGACATGACCTTGTTCTCTTTTGTGGCTGCATAGTATTCCATGGTGTCTATGTGCCATATTTTTTTTATCCAGTCTACCATTGATGGGCATTTATTAATAGGTTGATTCCATGTCTTTGTTATTATGAAGAGTGCTGCAACAAACATACAAATGCATGTGTCTTTATAATAAAATGATTTATATTCCTTTGGGTATATGTCCGGTAATGGGATTGCCGGATTGAATGCTAGTTCTGTAAAACCTCATGTTCTAATTTCTTCATAATCTATTGTGTTAAATTGGAATGATGGAAGTTAACCTATGCTTCATATGTTCAATAGATTTATACACTATTAGAATTCATACACCTAGGTGGTGATCTAGATACTTAGCCCAATCTCACAATTTTCCACTTAAAGGAAATGGGCCTGCCAGGCACGGTGACTGAAGCTTGTAATCCCAGCACTTTGGGAGGCTGAGGCAGGAAGATCACAAGGTAAAGAGATCGAAACCATCCTAGTCAACATGGTGAAACCCCGTCTCTACTAAAAATTCAAAAATTAGGCAGGTGTGGTGGTGCATGCCTGCAGTCCCAGCTACTTGGGAGGCTAAGGCAGGATAATTGCTTGAACCCAGGAAGCAGAGGTTGCAGTGAGCCGAGATCGCACCACCGCACTCCAGCCTGGCGACAGTGAGTCCGTCTCAAAAAAAAAAAAAAAAGAGAGAAAGAAAGAAATAAAATGGGCCAAGAGGATTAAGAAGCTGTGCAAAATCATACTAATATTGTATCCTGACTCTTTGTACAGTATTCTTTCTAGAATGATATACTATTTTCTAAGTTAATTCAAGAATTCAGAGATAGCTTGATTAAATTACACCCTCAAGATATAATTGCATGTATAGTAAAAATTCTCAGTAAAATGTTATGTGTAAACAGATCATGAATAATACATGATTTTTCTAAATCAGTGAATTAAATTTTAATATAAAATTGTATCTCGGAATATGCCTGTTTCTAATACCATGTTTTATTGAAACTAAGATGCCATTAATAGAAAAGTATGTAATTGCTTTAATCACCGGTAAAAACAATCTGCAATTAAACTAGCCCACAATTTCAGAAAGCTTGCAATGTTTTAAAGAATGTAAATATATGAAATATATTTTATATGTATTATATATGTAAGTTCATTAAGCCTTTCTATCTTGAAAATAAAGCCACAGGCAAATAAATAGAACATACAATTTAAAAAAGAGATAGGTGCATATTAATTTTATTGCTTTACTCTATAGGAATGTACCTTTTAGGGTTAAAGAAATTAGGTTTAAAATTTTACTTTGTAAAAAAAAAAGTGCTTACAGTTGCTTTTACCGGAAAAGGCTTAAGGAACACTTAAAAGGAAGACATTTGGAAGAACTTAGTAATAGACAAAACCAAAAACCATCTTTGTTAACACTTTAGTCAACAAAACAAAACAAATTGCAGGTTACTTACAAAATAATAATAGGAAAAGCACACACACAAATTAGAATCCACGGGATTGGGTCTTAAAATTCTGTGCAAGAAGAAATAAAAATAAAATTTAACTATTCATTAGCAAGAAAAGATAAAATATGTAAAAAGAACTGACTTAGATTTAAAAGTAAAATCAATAAATATGAAAAGAAAGCAATGCAACTGCTACTTGTTTGCAGGAAAATCTGATGTAATAGAAAAGTTAATAATCACTTAATTTAAGAAAATGATGAAAATCATAAAATATGAAGTTAGAAGTATCATTGGGAACGCAGCAAATTAAAAATGAGATACAGTTTTAAATCCAGGCACAAAAACAATTAAATAAAATTAAAATTAGGAAAAGTAATTTGCATGAAGTAAAATAAAAACATACAAAATATAAATTTTACTCCTTAAAATGAGTGATTTTCTATTAAAATATAAATGAGAAAGTAACAACAAATTAAGCCCATTGCTATAGAAGAAACTAAGAAAATCACAAGTCATTCACATCACCGAAAACATTTGCCTCAGATAATTTCACAAATCAGTTTATCAGTTCTTTCAAACCTATAAGGAACATGTAGGTTATTTTTAACAATTTTAGGTCATATATAGAAGAGAAAAGTTTTCAGTCCTTGAAGGCCAATGCCAAATATAACAAAGAGAGTACAAGAAAGAAAATCTAAAGAACATTAGTATTCATGAATCTGGACCCTAAAATACTAAATTTCATATTGGACAGGGAAAAATAGTAAAACATGATCAAGTTGAGTTCATCCCAGGAAGGCAAAGATAGTTTGACCATAGAAATGCTATATGTCAAAAGGTTAAAAGCTATGATCAAAGCATATGAACATATTACAAGATGGTGGGCCAGCTATCCCTTGCTTGCTGTCCTTCCAGATCTAGATGGATTGTGATTCATTTCAAATCAACAAGACAAAACAACCCAAGGAATGGGGCAACTTACAGAGTAATAAATATAAAAGGTCAATAAACATGTAAAAAATGTATATTTGTTTCCATGTTTAAAGAAACACATACTAAATATGGTAGAGTTTAGCACTTATCAATTCAACAAGATTGCATACTTTTATAATACCAGTGTCGTCAAGAATGCTCTGAGAGTGATTAGGGAATGTGAATATGCACACATAGTGCAGATTTGGCACTCTCAGTTTAAATGTGAAATGCATGTAATTTTGACCCACACTTTCCATTTCAGGAATGTATCCAATGGAAAAACTAGAGCAAATAAAGATGTAAACATATGCAGATTGAGCATTGTTTGCCTGTAATATAATAGTTTTGTTAAACTATGCATTCATTCATACTATTAAAAATTATGCCACGGATGTGATTGAACATTAAGTAGCTGAAAAAACATTACATAAATTTTTGTGTCAACATGGAAAGGCTTCAGATATTTATTGTTTAACAAAACAAAAGCCAAGTTGCAAAAAAAGTGTGAATAGTGAAATCCTTATATTTTTTTAAGTACATTATATAGTTATGGGAGCTGTTTGTAAGTATTACCTCTAAGGAATAGGTTTTAATCCCTGGGTTTGGGCAAGAATTGTGTGTGTGTGTGTGTGTGTGTGTGCGTGCATTTTTACAATTGTCAAATATTTTAAATATTTTAACATTTTATTAAATATTTTTAAGTATATACATGTATTATTTTATTAAAATCAATTATATTAAAATGGATATATTAGTAAAATAGGTCTTTGAAGGTACTCTATTTACATGGACCATCCACATATTTGTTTATGAACCACAGTTCTCAATTTTGGCTTTCATTTGTGCTATATTGTAGCTGCACACCAAACATTATTTTTCACACCTAGAAGGTACTCATTATTTGTATATTGCATGAATGATTGAAAAATAAATGAATGAAGCAAAAAAGACATGTTTAAATATTCCTATCCTTTCTTTAGTGTTCTAATTCCTGCACTGATGAGAGGACAAAGCAGACGTAGACTGTTTTTTTTCCCCACTGCCTTGCCAATGATTCATTTTTTAAAACGAAGTGAAACATTATCTCTAATTACAACAGCAATCTGCTGCTCTGAGGCTCTGAGGTTTTTCAAGCCCCGTTTAAATACCAAATTGGATTCTTCCAATGTCTGTATTCTTTCATCCATCCCTCTAACTTTTATTTCAAGGCCATCAAAACTCTGACTAATTGAGTCCATTTTTACATCTATCACACTTAGTCATTTTTTTTCAGCGCTTTCCTCTGAGATTTATATAATCTATGGAATTTTCTGTTGCCTTAGATTCAGTTTTGAACTGCTCATTCACTGAAGTAAATCTTAGCAAAGTTTCCCAATCCTCCCTTTACATATTGCAGCTCAGCCTTACCTTCTGCTTTGCCCTTTAACAATTAAAATATAGATATAAACAATAGAAGTTTAAGTATTAGCATAGGTATAGGTATAAGTATGCTTACATTTGGACTCTGGTCTAAAAGAGTGCTTTGCATTTTGATTCCCTATAATGCTGTCAGAATTTCTTGCAAAGGAGGAAATGACTGTGGATAACTGTCCCCAAATATGTCTTTCTCATTGGTCGTGGGAACCCCTATGCCGTGTGCTCCTATTAATAGCAGTAGGAATATGCTTCGCTTTCCAGGCTGATTCACAATCTGCTTACATTTATCCGGTTGTAAGATTCTTCCTTTTGCCCTCCTGTAATCAGCTTAAATTCTTATGAGGACAGTGGGTCTCCGACTCTTGGGGAGTTTGGGTAGTGGCTCTGTTTAAAGGCAGAGTTTCATAGATAAGTACGCGGGAAGCTGTGCACTTTTTGCCGTTATCTCACTGATACATGAAGGCAGATTTAGCAATTGCCAGTAAAATAATCTAAACATTTTACATCTACATAGTATTGTTTAGTGCTCAAAGTCATTTTTAGTCTCATTATATGTTCCCCTTTATATTCGCTATAACTCATTTAATCATCGTAACAATCCTGTGATGAAGGCAAATCAGGTATGATTATTTCCTCTTTTATAAAAAATAAGTTACTAACTAGCTAGAGTGACTAGCTAAGGTCACATGGTTCTTGCATGGCACTACAAATAGTAAATTACAGATTATCTGACTCTTTTCACTGTATATGAATTCATTCATATTAATTAAGAATTCAAAATATTTTAAAATCTCTTGAGAAAATTAAAAAGTAACTTTATAGAAGATTGGCTTTTGGAAAGTTTATGGATAAGTCTTATTTGCTCTAAATATGTTTCTGTAACATAAATTAGCTCATATGTGATAATAGGCAGGGTAATGATGTCAGTATAAGGTAGACACATAGCCTTTAACTCTGTAAATAAGGTGCGTTAAGCTTTATTTATATTTCCTTTTAAGCTGCACTCTCCTTTTTAAGGTAAATAAATCTTACATTTACTCTTATCTTTCTTTAATAGGAAATTTAGCATGTCTGCTTAACTGTGCTAGTATTTTCATTAGAATTGTTACTGGTTTGTTAAGCTAGACTTACAAGTTTAATAGGATCTAAATGATTGATGGTTGTTTAGCCAAAGGTGATGCAAGGAGAGAAAGAGAATGAAATGTATGAAGATATGTTTTTGACATAGCACCAGTTGGACTTGTGGACGGATTAAATGGGCAGAGGAACCATTGAATTGAATTATAGGAATAAGGAAGAGTGATACCTAGGTTCACAGTAGAATGTCAAAACTCTAGATTTGTGTTATGTTGACATTTTGATGGTACCATATAAATTAAGGTATGAGCAAGAGTAGGCAGCTCAAAGGGAAAAGAAGAGCAGGAAATTAGAGAAGAGGAATGCAAGGAAGAGTAGATACTGAAGTCAAGAAGAATGAAGAGAGTAGTAGAGACGGACAAGAAGGCTGTGAGCCAGTAGCTAACGTTCTCTCACCTTTTAGAGGAGAATCCAAAATCTCCTATACTGGTTACACGGCCCCCTTATTGCCTCCTTATGGCCTCATTACCAATAGGACAGAAAGTTGAATTTGTTGTTTAGGAGCATGAAGATCTTCTTCCATTTTCTTAGCATAGAATAACATTACATGATGCAATTTGGATGTTTGTCTCCTCCAGATCTCATGTTGAAATGTAATCCCCAATGTTGGAAGTGGGGCTTCGCGGGAAGTGTTTGGATCATGGGGGTGGATCCCTCATGAATATCTTGGTGCCATTCTCATAGCAATTAATGAGTTTTCACTCTATGAGTTCATTTAAGATCTGGTTGTTTAAAAGAGCCTACAACTGCCTCCTCTTTCTTTTACTCTCTGTCTTGCCATGTGACACCCTGGCTCCCATTCTCCTTCTGCCATAATTGTAAGCATTTTGAGGCCTCACTGGGAACAGATTCTGGCACCATACTTCCTATATGGTCTGCAGAGCCATGAGCCAAAATAAAATTCTTTTCTTTGTAAAGTTCCCAGCCTCCAGAATTTCTAACACAATTGATTAACACATTACCTAAGATTTAAAACTGCAAATGCATTAATACTGTGTGAATGCTCAAACCTGTTGGTATGATCAAAGAGTTTTGTTCTAAGCACTGCCTAATTTTTGATTCAATTGAGCACCATATTTGGGATCAGTGCATAACTAAAATTGTCTCTAACCCTTAGATATATTTTATATTTATTTTCTCATTGCTTCATAGACCAGGTATGAGATGATTTTTCCTATTTTCTCCTGATACTGTATGGTATATTCTTAGATATTTAATGGAAATAATATCTCAGGCTTTAAATCTCTGCATTCTTGTAATATCCATCACTTGAGTACTCATACTCAGAACGCTTGTGTTGCTCTACAAATATTTTTCATAGAAGTAACTACTCAGATTTAGACAAGGTGAAGCGTTCTATCCATGAGTTTCCCACAGCACTTGTTCATGCTTTGTTATATTATTTGTCACACTATGTCATATTCATCTCATCATTCTACATGTAAATCTCTCTCTCTGGATTGTTTGTTTGTCAATGGAATGGTCTGTTTCAAGTTTGCCTTTTTCCCCAGTCTAACAGAGTGCCTGTTGTATAATACTTTCTCAATAAATGTTTGAGGAAGGAGGAAAAGTACTATAGGGATCATGTCTTGCACTGTGATGTACCCTCAACATAGCAAACACAATGTTGTTAGTTTAATCAAAGATAGATGCTGGGATAAAATGGTGGCAAAGACAAACCCAGCCTCTGCTTCCGTAAAGCTTATTGTCTCGTGTCAGATTTATCACAAGTGTTTAATAGATTCATTTTAGTGCTTAATGAATACAAATTAATTCACTTAGATACAATCACCTAAAGTTATTTGAAAAACATCACCATTTCTTTTTTATCATTTAATGTCATTAGATCTTGTTTGCATATTGGGGTCTTCAGAACTTCCACTTAAATTGTTTGAGGTAAAGCTGCTAAATCTTCACGTCTGCCTATATATGTGGCCCCACTGATCCTAGCTCAGTACCACCTCCTGATAATAACAAGGACAATAAATAATATACACAACTCATTGTCATTTACATGGTGCTTACAAAGTCATCATATTTCATAATCATGAGTGTATAAAGGAGGTAGGGCAGGTGCTACTATTTCTCCAGTGTCACAGATGAGAAAACCGAGGTGGTGAAAGCAATTAAGTGACATGCTGTTTTTTAAATGTTTTGTGAACTGCAAAATACTAGGCATCTGAAAAGTATTGACTAAATTCACATAGAGACTGAACTTGTGTCAAAGACTTTTGGTCCTTAATAATGGGTACATTTCATCCTAATATACTGCCTGTCTACAATACACAATAATAACCAATACTTATTTTTACCAAATATTTAGAGAGCACATAATAAGTCCTAGGCATTGTGCAAATAACTTAATATATTTCACCAATTATTTCCACCTTTACCCTATAGGAACCAAATCCTCTTTTTAAAAAACAACAAAAAAGGGCCCACTGAAGGACGATTTACCTGCAGTTTCACAACTGCAGTGATGCACTTGCTGACCTCAACCTGGTATCCACAGTTGTAGATGTGTTGCAATGAATTCAAATGTTATGATTTTCTTCATAACATTCATTGTTCTCTAGTGCATACAGCATAGCAAATGCAAAGCATATCCCATGCCAAAATTCACAGTCATCCATCAATGCACGTGGCTCTGTGTTGAACTTGAGTCACCAGCCTTCTTGTGGAGGGCACCTTGAAACCCTTGGTGGTCCTTCCTGCCAATATACCTTAGCTAGGGCCACCCTGGCTAACCAAGTACATGGTCCTAACTGAATCTTGAGATGGCCATGGTCTCATTAAGATTCTTTCCTTCCCAGAAACCTTAGCTAACCTCACTCCCACCCTCCAATTCTGCAAACTAAAGTGACAGGCAGTATTGCTAAGCTACAGGAAACTACAAAAATAAAATTTGTTTTCATACCCTTTCTAAAGGACAAAGGATACATAAATTCAATCTACATTTACATAATTGATGGAAGTGAATTAAGTGGCTCTTAGTAGAGCAGAAACTAACCTTAGGTAACTTTCTAGCTCAGACTGAATTGCTGAATTATGGCATAATTTAAAAATATATTACACACTCATTGCCCTAATATATGAAAGAATCATCAATGCCCTCCACAACCCTGCAGATTGCTCCATTTATACAGGGGTTGCCACCTGTTTATCCTTCACATCTCCCATGGCAATAGTAAAGGTCCCGGCCAAAACTGAATGTAAGAATCGAGTTTAGAAAGACTGCTATAGCTGAAATAACATGCCAGTGTTGGCAGAAAATTCTTTTTTCATAATTTGACTCTATTTTTACTAAAATAAGCCATAGATGTGTCCCTGATTTATTCACACAATCCCTTTGCAGTATGTATCTATGTGTGTGTGTGTGTTTGTGTGTGCATGTTGGTGTGTGTATCTATCTACCTAGAATGGTCTTTTTTAATCTATCAAAAGGATTTTCATTTTTGAAAGTCTAAGTGAACAGTTACCTTCAGGTGAGACACATTTATCTTTCTGACAGGTATAAAGATTCTAATCCCCAAGGACTAGCACTTTTCTTTTCAGTGCCATCGCCTATCTTTGTGACCCTCTGGGAGGAACCAGCCATATTCTGTGCATTTATTATGAATAAAGTAACCCAGAAGTGTCTACTCATTTGCTTTCTAATAGAGCAGAGATGGACTGGTAATAAATGAAATATGTTTCTCTTCTTTGGAAGTATAGAATGTTGGTAAGTGATCTGAGAGGTATTCTAGACCAGCCCTTATAAACTAAAGAGTCATGTCAGACATTTTAGGAGAAAAATACATTTTCTACTTTTTTTATATGACCTATAAGGGGTGTTTTCTTTTAAAACTGTTAAAATAATTTAGTAAGTAAATATGTGTGCTCATTTATAATCCCTATATGAAAATAGAAAGTAATAAAAATAATGAAATAAATATTATAATTTTATGTATAAGAATTATATTCAGTTATATGATAGATACTAGGAAATATTTTATCCAATCTGTGTATAATAATATTGGAGGAGGAAAATCTATGAGCAAACTAAGAAATCATAAAGAACACAGATGTATTGTCAACGTCAATTTTACTGTCTTAGAATTTTAAAGAAAAATTGTTCAAATGGATTAGGAATTCAACAGGCACAATAAATTCATTTAAATTTTTAATACTAGTGTGACTGGGTTCTGGGACCTGGGGTAGTCTCACCTTGCTCCCCGGTGGGCTGTTTCCTTTCAGGCTCTTGGTCCCTCACTCATCCAAGAATGGGAGAGAGGACCCTGCCGGGTGCGGTGCGCTCATAAGTAAATATTGGACCCCAAAGAGTTTTGCAGAAAGTGATTTATTTAGGCAGAGAGAGAAGAAAAAGAGAAGGAAATGGATAGAGAGAGAAGCAGCTTCTACAAGGCGGTGGAAGGGGATCCAAATATGGGGTCTGCCCAGATGTGGGGGATGGGGACTTTTAACCTGGGAGATCTTCCCTCCCCATTCAATTTTCCCATCGTATGAAAGGAGTTCCTTTAAACTTCTGCTGGAGTGATTGACATTTGATTTTAAACAAAGACCTCCAAGTTCCCCGGATGGAGACGTGGGTGGAGGTATGGCTCTGGGAAGTTATTGCCTTTGAAACTACGCCCCCTTGTGGACCCAGGAAGAGAATACATTCCCCCACTAATATACTGCATGAAGAAATCATTTATTTAATATTCTTAGTTGAAAGTAACAATTTAGTGAATGTTAAGTTTTAATTTGTGAGGCACTGTTACATTATTTCTTTTAATAAGAAAACAGAATATTTTAGATTATCTAGGGGGTCAAATCAGCAAGAGAGTAGAATAGGAATTTCCAGAGTAATATGGTTTGGCTGTGTCCCCACCCAAATCTCATCTTAAATTGTGGCTCCCACAATTCCCATATGTTGTAGGAGGTAATTGAATCATGGGGGTGGGGTTTTCCCATGCTGTTCTTTTGAAAGTGAATAAGCCTCATGAGATCTGATGGTTTAATAAAGGGGAGTTTCCCTGCACAAGATTTATTCTTTTGTTTGTTGCCATGTGAAACATGCCTTTCACCTTCTGTCATGAGTGTGAGGCCTCCCCAGCCACATGAAACCATGAGTCCATTAAATCTCTTTCTTTTGTAAATTGCCCGGTCTTGGGTATGAATTTATCAACATCATGAAAATGAAGTAATATACAGAGCTTATCGTGTCACAGAAACATCAATCTGAACCACATCTATGCACAAAAAAACCTTCACAAGAGTAAAAGAATTCAGGTGGGAGATCATAGCACCAAGGTAGACAACCAAAACAGGAAAGGATGCATTGAATAGGATAAGAAGGACAGTTTTACTTTACCCATATCAGCCCCCTCCCAAGCTCAGCATGAGGAGAGATACCTTCCTTGTGGAGGAAAGAGAGGGAAGTGAGCACCAGACTTTACCATGGAACCCAGAACCAGGCCCACTCTAGTGGACTCTGGTGCAAGTACAGCCCTTGCAGATCCAGGCTTTGAGCTTGTCCCTCATTTTAGGCCCCAGGGGAACAACCACAGACACAGGCTCCAGGTCTGCCCTAATGCAAGGTCAGCTCCTGAAACCTCCAGCCCTAGACCAGCACACATGAACCAAGGCTCCGAGCTGGTCCCCATGGCCTTAAGACACAGGCCATTCTCCAGAGACCCAGGCTTACCCATGCAGACTCAGACTTCAGCCCATTGCAGTACATGCCAAGTCCATGGACCAAGGCTCCAGGCCCACTCCGTGGTTCCAGGCACCAGACTTGCTCCCATGAACCCAGATACCAGTCCTACCCAGTGAAAACACATGTCAGGTCAGCCATCACAGACTCAGGACCAGGCTCATCTCCATGGACTCAAATACCAAGCCATCATCAGTGCCAGGCCAGTCCCTGAAGACTCATGCTCAAGGCTCACCCAGAATCTCTGAACAGACTTACTGCAAGAGGGCTTTTCTGCCAAAACTAGTTTGTAAAGACAGGAAAAGTTAACCACTTCTTCAAATGTACATAAACAACTGTAAGGCCACAAGAATACCAAATAATCAGGGAAACATCAACCACCAAAGAAAATAAGGGTCAGTAACTCACCCTAAAGAAATGGAATCTGTAAAAAAAAGAATCCAAATAGTCATCTTAAATGAATACAGTGAACAATCAAACAAAATCAGAAAAACAATACCTGAAAAAAAATGAGAATTTAAGTAAAAAGATAGAAAATAAGAAACAACAAATAGAAATTTTGGAGCTGAAGAACACAATGACTGATTTGACAAATTCTATAGAGAGCTTCAATATCACACTTAATGTAGGAGGGGAAAGAATTAGTGAGCTCAAAGACAAATCATTTGAAATTGCCTAGTCAGGGGAACAAATAAAGTAATTTTTTAAATGTGAAGAAAGCCTACGTTACTTATGGGACACAATCAAGTGAACTAATTTGCACACTATGGAAATTCCAGAAGTAGCAGAGGAAGATAATTGGATAGAATGTTTATTTAAAGAATGACAGAAAACATCCCAAATTTTGAAAGGAAAATGACCATTCAGATCCATGAAGCCCAAAGAACCTCAAATAGATTAAACATAAAAGAGATCTTCATCAAAGCACAATATAATTGAATTCTCAAAAGTCAAAGACAAAGAGACATTTTGAAAGCAGCCAGAGAAAAGTAACTCACCATTTAAAAAGGGAAGGTCTATGACACTATCAGTGGATTTCTCAGCAGAAACTCTGTAGGCCAGGAGACAGTGGGATAATATATTCAAAGTGCTGAGGAAAAAAAGACTACCAAAAATACTATGTCTATCAATGTGATCCTTCAAAAATAAAGTAGTGATAAAGACCTTCCCAGACAAATAAAAGTTGAGGAGTTTATCACCACTAGACTTGACTTACAAGAAATGCTGAAAAGAGTTCATTACGTTGAAACAAAAGGACACTAAAGTATAAGATTCACTGTAATAAGAATATAGTCAAATTCAGCATAGGCTAAAACTGTAACTATGGTGTACAAATTATGTTTAACTCTAGTATAAAAGTTAAAAAATACTGCAAAAGGGTACAAACTTTCAGTTATAAAATGAATTTTGGGGGATATAGTGTACAATATGATTTCTATAGTTAATAATACTGTATTGTTTACTTAACATTTAATAAGAAAGTAGATTTAAACTTTCCTCACTACCCAGACACACACACACACATGCACACACACACACACAGTAACTATGGGTATAATAAATGTGTTAATTAATTTAACTGGGGTAATCAGTACACAATATATACATATATCAATTTATCACATTGTACACCTTAAATATATAAAATATTTATTTGTAAATTAAATATTTTAAAATAAAATATACCTACAATAATTTGTTAATGAATGCACAATGTAAAAAATGTTAATTATGGCATCAATAACATAAAATGTGGGTGAAGGAGAAATTAAAGTTTACAGTTTTGTATATAATTGAAGTTAGGTTGTTAGCAATTTAAAATAAGCAGTTATAAGATGTTTTATGTAAGCCACTAGTATCAACAAAGAAAAAAGTCTATTAGATATACAAAAGATAAAGAGAAAGAAATTAAAATGTAATATAACAAAATATCATTTCACAAAGTAGGACAACAAGAGACAAAGATACAACAAACAGTTTGAAAATAATTATTAGAATAGCAATCTAAATATTTACCTATTAATAATTGCCACAAATGTAAATCAAAAGATATAAAGTGACTGCATAAACAACAATAAAAAACATATCCAAGTATAAGCTGCTTACAAGAAACTCACTTTAGCTTTAAAGACACACATAGCTAAAAATAAATGAATGGAAAGAAATATTCTGTGCAAATGATAACCAAAGGAAAGCAGGGGTGGCTATCTTTACATAAGACAAAATAAACTTTAAGTCAGAAATAAGAAAAGACAAAGAGACAAAAGAGGTCATTATATAATAATAAAAGGGTAAATTCATCAAGAAGATATCACATTTGTAAATAAATATGTAGCCATTGTTGGAAAACACCTAAATGTAAAAATCAAATATTAAGAGAAATGAAGAAAGAAATAGTAAAAGAAAATTGTAGGGGGGGTTTAATACCCTACTTTCAATAAGAAATAGATCATATGGACAGAAAATCAATAAGGAAGCAGTGCACTTGAACAGAACTACAGACCAAATGGAACCAACAGACATATGCAGGCTGCTCCTTCCAACCACAGCAGAATACATATTCTTCTCCAGCACTCATGGTGTATTATTCAAAATACATTATATGTTAGACCATAAAACAAATCTTAATAAATTTAAGAAGATTGAAATCACACCAAGTATCTTTTCTCAGTGTAAAACTAGAAATCAATTAATGTGAAAAAAATGAGAAAATTAACAAACATATGGAATTTTAACAACACACTCCTTAACAATGGATGAGTCAAAGAAGAAATAAAAAGTAGAGTTAAATAATGTCTTAAGGCAAATAAAAATAGAAATTGCATATGAAAACTTTTGGAATACAGCAGTATCATTTCTAAGAGGGAAATTTATAGAGGCAAACATGAGAGTTAAAAAAGAAAGCTCTCTAATAAACAGCCTGACTTCACACTTCAAAGAACTAGAAAAAGGAAAACAAACTAAGTCCAATGTTAGTAGATAAGATAAAATAATAAAGATTGTCCCAGAAGTAAATGAAATGGAAACTAGAAAGAGGTTGGAAAAGTTAAAAATAAAAAACTGAGAGTTGAGAGAAAACTCAAAGAAATAAAATAAGAAATGAAAGAAGAAAGAACACAATGAATACCAAAAAAAAACCAAAGACTTACAAAAGACTCCAAAAACAATTATATGCCAACAAATTGGAAAACATAAAAGAAATTGACAAATTCCTGCAAACATACAACCTATCAAGGCTGAATCAGGACAAATAGAAAATCTGAACAGACCAATAATGAGTAAAGAGATTTAATCACTAATCAAAAACCCCCCAACAGAGAAAGCCCATAATCTTGTGGCATCTTTGGCAAATTCTACACATATTTAAAAAAGAGTTAATTCTAATGTTTCTCAAAGTCTTCCAGAAAATTGAAGAGGAAGAAACACTTCCAAAATCATTTTACAAGTCTAGCATTACGGATACCAAAGTCAGATAAGGACAATTTAAGAAAAAAAAAAAATTAGAGTCTAATATCTCTAATGAATATACATGCAAAAATCTCCAACAAGATACTAGCAAACTGAATTCAACAGCACATTAAAAGGATTATACATCATGATCAAATGGAATTTTTCCCTGGGATGCAAGAATAATTCAACATACATAAATCAAATGTTATACACCATAGTAACAAAAATGAAGGGTAAAATAATATGATCATCTCAATAGATGCAGAAAAAGCATTTGACAATTTTTTTTAACTCTAAGTACGGGGATACATGTTCATAATGTGCAGGTTTGTTACACAGGTATATGTGTGCCATAGTGGTTTGCTGCACCTATCAACCTGTCACCTAGGTTTTCAGCCTGGCATGCTAATTGTCCTGATGCTCTCTCTCCCTTCAACTCCCCCCTCAACAGGACCTGGTGGGTTGCTCCCCTCCTTGTATCCATGTGTTCCCATTGTTCAACTCCCACTTATGAGTGAGAACATGCAGTGTTTGATTTTCTGTTCCTGTGTTTGTTTGCTAAAGATGATGCCTTTCAGCTTCATCCATGTCCCTGCAAAGGACATGATCTCATTCCTTTTTGTGGCTGCGTAGTATTTCATGTTATATATGTACCATATTTTCTTTCTATTTTTTTCTTTTTTCTTTTTTTTTTTTTTGAGATGGATTCTTGCTCTGTTACCCAGGCTAGAGTGCAATGGCATGATCTTGGCTCACTGCAACCTCTGCCTCCTAGGTTCAAGTGATTTTCTTGCCTCAGCCTCCTGAGTAGCTGGGATGACAGGCACATGCCACCATGCCCAACTAATTTTTGTATTATTAGCAGAGACAGGGTTTCACCATGTTGTTTAGGCTGCTCTCAAACTCCTGACCTCATGATCCCCCTGCCTCAGCCTCCCAAAGTGCTGGGATTACAGGCATGAGCCACCGTGCCCAGCTATACCACATTTTCTTTATCCGGTCTATCATTAACGGGCATTTGGGTTGGTTCCACGCCTTTGATATTGTGAATAGTGCTGCAATAAACATGCATGTGCATATATCTTTAAAATATAATTATTTATATTTGTTTGGGTATATACGCAGTAATAAGATTGCTGGTTCAAATGGTATTTCTGGTTCAAGATTCTTGAGGAATCGCCACAGTGTCTTCCACAATGGTTGAACTAATTTAAATTCCCATCAACAATGTAAAAATGTTCCTATTTCTCCACAGGATCACTAGCATCTGTTGTTTCTTGACTTTTTAATAATCGCGATTCTGATTGGTGTGAGATGATATCTCATAGTGGTTTTGATATGCATTTCTCTAGTCATAAATGATGTTGAGCTTTTTTTCATATGTTTGTTGGCCACATGAACTTCTTGTTTTGAGAAGTGTCTGGTCATAGTCTTCGTACACTTTTTGATTTTTTTTTGCTTGTAAATTTGTTTAAATTTCTTGTATATTCTAGTTATTAAACCTTTGTCAGATGGGTAGATTGCAAACATGTTCTCCCATTCTGAAGGTTGCCTGTTTGGTCTGATGATAGTTTCTTTTGCTTCACAGAGGCATTTTAGTTTAATTATATCCCATTTGTCAATTTTGGCTTTCATTACAATTGCTTTTTCATTTAAGTCTTTAATCCATCTTGAGTTAATTTTTGTATAAGGTGGAAGGAAGGAGTTCATTTGCAGTTTTCTGCATATGGTTGGCCAGTTTTCCAAGCACTGTTTATTAAATAGAAAATCCTTTATTGCTTGTTTTTGTTAGGTTTGTCAAAAATCAGATGGTTGTAGATGTGTGATCTTATTTCTGAGCTCTCTATTCTGTTTCATTGGTCTATGTATCTGTTTTGGTGTAAGTACTATGCTGGTTTATTTACTGTAGACGTGTAGTATAGTTTGAAGTCAGGTATTGTGATACTTCTGGCTTTGTTCTTTTTGCTCAGAATTGTCTTGGCTATGTGCGTTTTTTTGTTTTGTTTTTTGTTCCATATAAAATTTAAAGTAATTTTTTTCTAATTCTGTGAAGAATGTCATTGGTAGTTTAATGACAATAGCACTGAATCTATTAATTACTTTGGGCAATATGGCCATTTTCATGATATTGATTCTTCCTATCAATGAGGATGGAATGTTTTACCATTTGTTTATGTCCTTTCTTATTTCCTTGTGAAGTGGTTTGTAGTTCTCCTTGAAGAGAACTTTTTAGCTGTATTCCTAGGTATTTTATTCTCTTTCTAGCAATTGTGAATGGGAGATCATTCATGATTTGGCTCTCTGCTTGTCTATTGTTGGTGTACAAGAATGCCTGTAATTTTTGCACTTTGATTTTCTGTACTGAGACTTTGCTGAAGTTGCTTATTAGCTTAGGGAGTTTGGGGGCTGAGATGACTGGATTTTCTAAATATAGGATCATGTCATCTGCAAACAGAGACAATTTGACTTACTCTCTTTCTATTTGAATACCTTTATTTCTTTCTCTTGCCTGATTGCCCTAGCCAGAACTTTCAATACTATGTTGAATAGGAGTGGTAAGAGAGGGCATCTTGCCTTGTGCTGGTTTCCAAAGGAAATGCTTCCAACTTTTGCCCTTTAAGTATGATATTGGCTGTGGGTTTGTCATAAATCACTCTTATTAGTTTGAGATAGTTCCATCAATAACTAGTTTATTGAGTTTTTAGCATGAAGGGAGGTTGAATTTTATCAAAGGCCTTTCCTGTATCTGTTGAGATAATCATGTGGTTTTTGTCATTGGTTCTCTTTATGTGATGAATTACATTTATTGATTTGTGTATATTGAATAAGCCTTGCATCCCAGGGATGAAGCGACTTGATCATGGTGGATAAGCTTTTTGATATGCTGCTGGATTCATTTTGCCAGTATTTTTTTGAGGATGTTTCCCATTGATGTTCATCACGGATATTGGCCTGAAGTTTTCTTTTTTGGTTGTGTCTCTTCCAGGTTTTGGTATCAGGATGATACTGGCTTCATGAAGTGAATTAGGGAGGAGTTCCTCCTTTTCAATTGTTTGGGATAGTTTCTGAAGGAATGGTATCAGCTCCTGCTTATACCTCTTGTAGAATTCAGCTGTGACTCTATCCGGTCATGGGTTTTTTTTTTTGTTTTTTTTTTGGTTGGTGGGGTATTTATTACTGCCTCGATTTCAGGACTTGTTATTGATCTGTTCAGGAATTCAACTTCTTCCTGGTTTAGTCATGGAAGAAGGTACATGTCCAGGAATTTATCCATTTCTTCTAGATTTTCTAGTTTATTTGCATAGAGGTATTTATAGTATTCTCTGATAGTAGTTTGTATTTCTGTGGGGTCAGTGGTGATATCCCCTTTATCATTTTTATTGTATCTATTTGATTCTTCTCTCTTTTCTTCTTTATTAGTCTAGCTAGTGGTCTATATATTTTATTAATTTTTTTATTTATTATACTTTAAGTTCTGGGGTACATGTGCAGAACATGCAGGTTTGTTACATAGGTATACAAGTGCCATGGTGGTTTGCTGCATACATCACCTCATCACCTACATTAGGTATTTCTCCTAATGCTATCCCTCTCCAATCCCCCAACCCCTTGCTATCCCTCCCCTAGTCCCCCACCCCCAGACAGGCCCCAGTGTGTGATGTTTTCCTCCCTGTGTCCATGTGTTCTCATTGTTCAACAGCCACTTATGAGTAAGAACATGTGGTGTTTGGTTTTCTGTTATTCTGTCAGTTTGCTGACAATGATGGTTTTCAGCTTCATCCATGTCCCTGCAAAGGACATGAACTCATCCTTTTTTATGGCTGCATAGTATTTCATGGTGTATATGTGTCTCATTTTCTTTATCCAGTCTATTTTTGATGGGCATTTGGGTTGGTTCCAAGTCTTTGCTATTGGGAACAGTGCCACAGTGTGTCTTTATAATACAATGATTTATAATCCTTTGGATATATACCCAGTAATGACTGTTGGGTCAAATGGTATTTCTATTTTTAGATCCTTGAGGAATTGTCACACAGTCTACCACAATGGTTGAACTAATTTTCACTCCCACCAACAGTGTAAAAATGTTCCTATTTCTCTACATCCTCTCCAGCATCTGTTGTCTCCTGATTTTTTAATGATCACCATTCTAACTGGCATGAGATAGTATCTCAATGCGGTTTTGATTTGCATTTCTCTAATGATAAGTGATGAAAAGCTTTTTTTCATATGTTTGTTGGCTGCATAAATGTCTTCTATTGAAAAGTGTCTGTTCACATCCTTCACTACTTTTGGATGGGGTTGTTTTTTTTTATTTTTTTGTAAATTTGTTTAACTCCTTTGTAGATTCTGGATATTAGACCATTGTCAGATGGGTAGATTGCAAAAATTTTTTCCCATTCTGTGGGTTGTTGGTTCATTCTAATGATTGTTTCTTTTGCTGTGCAGAAGCTCTTAAGTTTAGATAGATCCCATTCATCTATTTGCTTTTGTTGCCATTGCTTTTGGTGTTTTAGTCATGAAGTCCTTACCTATGCCTATGTCCTGAATTGTGTTGCCTAGGTTTTCTTCTAGGGTTTTTATGGTGTTAAGTCTTATGTTTAAATCTTTAATCCATCTGGAGTTAATTTTCACATAATATGTAAGGAAGGGATCTGGTTTCTGCTTACTGCATATGGCTAGTCAGTTTTCCCAACACCATTTGTTAAATAGGGAATCCTTTCCCCATTGCTTGTTTTTGTCAGGTTTGTCAAAGATCAGATGGTTGTAGATGTGTGGCATTCTTTCGGAGGACTCTGTTCTAATCCTGGTCTGCATCTCTGTTTTGGTACCAGTACCATGCTGTTTTGATTACAGTAGCCATGTAGTATTGTTTGAAGTCAGGTAGCATCATGGCTCCAGCTTTGTTTTGTTTTGTTTTGTTCTTAGGATTATCTTGGCTATGTGGGCTCTTTTTTAGTTCCATATGAAATTTAAGGTGTTTTTTTCTAATTCTGTGAAGAAAGTCAATGGTAGCTTGATGGGGATAGCATTGAATCTATGAATTACTTTGGGCAGTTAGGCCCTTTTCACAATATTGATTCTTCCTAACCATGAACATGGAATGTTTTTCCATCTGTATGTGTCCTCTCTTATTTCCTTGAGCAGTGGTTTGTAGTTCTCCTTTAAGAGGTCCTTCACATCCCTTGTTAGTTGTATTCCTAGGTATTTTTTTCCCTTTGTAGCAATTATGAATGGGAGTTCACTGATGACTTGGCTCTCTGTTTGTCTGTTATTGGTGTATAGAAATGCTTGTGATTTCTGCACATTGATTTTGTATCCTGAGACTTTGCTGAAGTTGCTTATCAGCTTAAGGAGATTTTGGGCTGAGTTGACGGGTCTTCTAAATATACATCATGTCATCTACAAATAGAAACAATTTGACTTCCTCTTTTCCTAATTGAATACCCTTTATTTCTTTTTCTTGCCTGATTGCTCTGGCCAGAACTTCCAATACCATGTTGACTAGAAGTTGTAAGAGAGGGCATCCTTGTCTTGTGCCAGTTTTTAAAGGGAATGCTTCCTGTTTTTGCCCATTCAGTATGATATTGGCTGTGGGTTTGTCATAAATAGTTCTTACTATTTTGAGATAGGTTCCATCGATACCTAGTTTATTGAGCATTTTTAGCATAAAGGGCTGTTGAATTTTGTTGAAGACCTCTACATCTATTGAGATAATCATGTAATTATTGTCATTGGTTCTGTTTATGTGATGGATTATGTTTACAGATTTGCATATGTTGAACCAGCCTGCGTCCCAGGAATAAAGCCAACTTGATCATGATGGATACCCTTTTTGATGTGCTGTTGGATTTGGTTTGCTAATGTTTTATTGAAGATTTTCACATCTGTGTAAATCATGGATACTGGCCTGAAATTTTATTTTTTAGTTATGTCTCTGCCAGGTTTTGGTATCAGGATGATGTTTGCCTCATAAAAGAGTTGGGGAGGATTCCCTCTTTTTGCATGGTTTGGAATTGTTTCAGAAGGAATGGTACCAGCTCCTTGTTGTACCTCTGGTAGAATTTGGCTGTGAACTCATCTGGTCCTGGACATTTTTGGTTGGTAGGCTATTAATTGCTGCCTCAATTTCAGACCTTGTTATTGGTCTATTCAGGGTTTCAACTTCTTCCTGATTTACTCTTGGGAGGTAAGTGTCCAAAATTTATCTGTTTCTTC
>CAUYLG010006701.1:0-16709 GCA_963573385.1 Cacajao melanocephalus | reverse complement strand
GAGGAGCTGCGATCCCCTGTAGGAGGAGAGGCATTCTGATTTCGGGTGTTCTCAGCCTTTTTGCACTGGTTTCTTCCCATTTTTGTGGATTTATCCACCTGTTGTCTTTGTAATTGCTGACTTTCAGATTGGGTCTGAGTGGACTTCTGGCTTGTTGGTGATGAAGATTTTTCTGTTTCTTAGTTTTCCTTCGGGGGACGCCCTTTCCCCACAGAGCTAGGCCTTCCTGGGTTCAACTGTGCTTACTGTGAAACTCTCAAGTCCTCAGCGCTTCCAATTGCTGTTCTCCTTGTGGGGATGGGACCGGCCGAGCCTGACTCAAAGGGCACTCAGTCCCGTATACTCCACACTGAGAAGTGCTGCGCCTCGCTAGGGCGCCGGTAAAACAGCTGCGCCGGCCAAAAGAGTCGCACTGGCGACCCGTGTGGCTCCTCTGCTGGGTAGCTCCCAGTTTGTGGGCAACAGAAATTCATCTGAAATTGTGGCATCCACTTGCTCTCCGTGCTTTCACTGAGAGCTACAATCCTGAGCTGCTACTAAACGGCCATCTTGGATCTCTCTAATCATAATTCTTAATGTTATTTCTATGTATACTATGTCTTTTTTTTTTCCCCACTGACCACTTTCAGAGTTTTTCTTTGTTTGGTTTTCAGTAGTTTGAGTATGATAGGCCTAGACATAGCTTTCTTTTTATTATTCTACTTTGGAATAACTGAGCTTTTTATATATGAAAGTCAGTATTTTTCAAGAAATTTGGGGAAACGTTGGTAACTATTTCCTTGAACAATTTTATACCCTATTCTTACTCTCCCTTTCTTCTGGAACTTCAATTCTATATGTGTTAGACTGAAGCTGTATTTCTATTCAATATTTTTATATTCTTCAGGGTTCACTGATGCTTTCTTCTATCATCTCCAATCAGCTGTTAAACCCACTGCTATGATTTAAATATTTGTCCCTTCCAAAACTCATGTTGAAATTAAATCCCCCATGTGGCAGTATTGAAAGATGGAGCCTTAAAGAGGTGACTGGGTCATGGGGACTCTGCCCTGATAAATGGACTAATCTATTCATGGATTAATGAGTTAATGGATTAATAAGTTGTCATGAGAGTAAGACTGGTGGCTTTATAAGAAGAGAAAGGAAGACCTAAGCTAGCATGGTCAGCCCTCTTGCCATGTGATGTCCTGTACCATCTTGGGATTCTACAGAGACTTGCCACCAGCAAGAAGGCCCTCATTAGAAGTGGATCCTTGACCATGGACTTCTCAGTCTCCACAACTGTAGAAAATAAATTTTTTTAAAAATAAATTACCCAGTTTCAAGTACTCTGTTATAAGCAACAGAAAATGAACTAAGACACCAATCCAGGAAATTTTGCATTTCAGATATTACATATTCTAGTTCTAAAATATCCATTTTGTTCTTTTAGTAGGTTCCATTTCTCTGCTGAGATTCCCTATCTGTTCATGCATTAAGATCATATTTTTCTTTAGCAATTGAATACTTTTATAAGGGCTGCTCTAAAGTATTAACTAAACCTCTAGACCAGAGTTCGCCAACCCCTAGGCCATGGACCAGTATCTGTCTGTGGCCTGTGAGGAACTGGGCCACAAAGCAAGAGGTGAGTGGCAGGCAAGTTAGCATTACTGTCTGAGCTCTGCCTCCTGTCAGATTAGTAGTGGCATTAGATTCTCATAGGAGCACAAACCCTGCTGTGAACGGTGCCTGGAAGGAATCTACATTCCATACTCCTTATGAGAATCTAACTAATGCCTGATGATCTGAGTTGGACCAGTTTCATTCTAAAACCATCCCCTGTCCGTGAAAATTGCCTTCCACAAAACCAGTCCCTGGTGCCAAAAAGGTTGGGGACTGATGCTCTAGACCATCTCAGGATCAGTTTCTATTCTATTGCTTGCTGCTTCTTAACAGCAGGTCACATTATTTACTGATGTATTTTTTGGCATGTCTATTCATTTTTTATTATATACTGGATGTTTTGGTGGTTGTCGCTCAAGGACACCTTTTACATTCTGCCAGCAGTAACATTCTT
The DNA here is from genome assembly GCA_963573385.1 of Cacajao melanocephalus. NCBI lineage: Eukaryota > Metazoa > Chordata > Mammalia > Primates > Pitheciidae > Cacajao > Cacajao melanocephalus. The sequence goes on along the minus strand of CAUYLG010006701.1, from coordinate 14,653 downwards.
CACTCTACAATGTTGCTTACAATGTTCTCAACCCCCCTGCTGAAATATCTTCTCAGCTGAAATCTCTTCACAGATCTAACTGTACCACCCTTTACTCCTTCTATTGTCTCTAATTTTGTGCAAATTCACTGCAAAGGCCAAATAATATAGCTGGAAGGAACTACAGATTTTAGAGCCAAATAGACTTGAATTTTAATCTTGGTTGTATCTTGGGCAAGTTATAAAATCTCTGTCTCTGTTTTTTCATCTTTAAAATAATTGTAAAAATTCTCCATCTTACTTGGTTTTTATGAGCACTGAAGATGACATACATAAAGCATATAGCACATAGTAGATATTCAATAAATTGTTCTGGCCATTATTAAGTACTAATACATCTGGTTCAAGTTTTCTACATCTCATAAGGGATTTTGCTGTTTAACTGGATAACCAATCCAATGCTTTAGCCCACTGACTTCCTTGACTTCCAGCAACCTCTACGTATAATTCACTTCAACCCAATCCCATGACCATATTTAGAAGCTACCATCTTCTAAATATGGAAGACATACCACTTAGAAATTTTACACTTCAATCTCCCAAACTTTCATCACAATTTTTTCTATCCAGTCTTCTACAAACTTTTTTTTTTTTTGAGATGAAGTCTCACTCTGTTGCTCAAGCTGGAGTAAGGTTGTGTGATCTTGGCTCACTACAACCTCCATCTTCCAGGTTCAAGCCATTCTGCTGCCTCAGCCTCCTGAGTAGCTGGGGCATGCACCACCATGCCCAGCTAATTTTTGTATTTTTAGTAGAGACAGGGTTTCACCATGTTGGCCAGGCTGGTCTTGAACTCCTGACCTCAGGTGATCCACGTGCCTCAGCCTCCCAAAGTGCTGGGATTACACGCGTGAGCCTCTGCACCCGGCTGTCTTCTACAAACTTTTATTGAGCACTTACTTCCTGTTGGGTCTATCAAAATGAATGAGACAAGTTTCTGTTCTCTGTTCTCATAAATCTCCAAGTGGCGAAAGGGACAGACCAGCATACAATCATGAAATCATGGTTATCACAAGTCATGTACAGAGCACAGGATGGATAGCTAAGCTAGCCTAGAGCTAAGGGTTCCTGGAGAAGCTACTGCCTTAGTAATTTAGAAAGAATAAGTAGGATTTAGCCACATAGACAAGGCAGAGAGGACAGCAACACTGGGTCTAGAGGAAGCCTGACTTGTTGAGTCCAATTAGACAGAGTGCAAAAGGCCACAGAAGAAAGCCCCATCACAGAAAGCTTTGTAAGAGCATTTGTCAGAGTTCCAAGTAATGATCATCTGAACCATGCAAGTAAGTGGAAAGATTCAAGAAATATGTAGGAAGTAGGATAGAAAGACGCAGGATAGACGTAGGATAGAAAGACTGGATATTGGTGAAGGAGAAAGAGATGTCAACAAGATTTCTGGTTTACATGACTGGTTGGATGGTGAAACTAAGAGGACACACAGGAGCACATTTTGGCCAGGGGGAGATGATGAGCCCAGGGTTGGATCTGAGGTACCAACAGGACAACAAGGTGGAGATAGAGTAGACAGCTGGATAGACAGATCTGGTGCTTAGAAGAGAAGCAAGGTTGGAGACAGAGATTTAGCAGTCAAAGCAGAGATGAGGCCATGAGAGTGGATGGGATTATTCAGGGAGCATATGCAGAATGAAAAGATATTAAGAACAGAACACTAAAGTTTGATCTATAGACATATATTTGAGAGTCAATGAATATTGCTAGGGATTTTGTAGTCTCAAGAGATGATAGTAGCTCCTTCCTTCCCTCCTCCCAGCTCCTCCCTTCCCTCCTCCCAGCTCCTCACCAGAAGTGGCCAGGTGCAGATCCTCCAGCAAGAAGAGGAGGGAGGCTTTAGAATCCTGGTGATGCCCAGGCTGTGGGCTAGCTTGGTTTTGGCCCTGGATTCCTCTGCTCAGCAGGAGACGGAGGTGAGTGGAACTGAAGGCAGGGTGGATGGGGATGTACATGTAAGGGTGATGTGGCTCCACTAGCACTTCCACAAAGGCTGACTTCCCTGTTGCTGCCTCTCCAGCTAGCAGCACTGGCCGTCCCCCAGACAGAAGCAGGTCCACCACATACAAGAGCCGTTCAGTCTGCAGGACAGAAGTGGGACTTACTGAGCACCTCCAGTATAAGACAGCAATCTAGCTGAAAGTAAAAGTCTCGGGGACTTGTCTTAGAGCTGTGCTTGGAGAACATTTCACATATTCTTGTGATTGTGAAACTTTATCAAAGAAAGGGAACACGTGGGCCTCAGCTGATCTTCGAACATAGATTACCCCTAAGATAAGTCCTGAAGTTCCAACCCTAGTTCCTGCCTTACTGTCCTCACACCTGGATAGAAGGATGAAAGGTGCCCAGATTTCCTTTGATGTGGCTGCTCAGGTATTGGCCAGTGAAGGGGACCAGTGTTCCATCTTCAGGGCTTACATGTAGATCAAACACCAAGGCTGAGGGTGGTGGCTCAGGGTAGTTGGAGAGGCGACTAATAGAATCCCTTATGAAGGCATCAAAGACAGGCCAGAACCTGCTCAGATGGACACACAGCCAAAAGCGTCAGACAGGTACAACACTTCCATTTATGACACACTCACACACTCCACCATACCCTAACAGTGATGTCATGTGGGTTTTTTTTACTTCCACGGGCCAGTCCATCTCAGCCCTCTGTATCTCCCATCCCTCATCCCTATAGGTACCTGGAGGGAAGGTGGGCTCCAAAGCCCCAGATCAAGGCAAAAAGAAAACTGCTGACAGCCAGCAAGTGTTCCCTGCTCTTATTTGGTACATCATCACTGTCAACTTGGGACCGGTTTAGAAAGCTTCTTTTTGAAGACTTGAAGCTTTGGGCCACAAGATCACTACAGCTGAGGTCCTCTGCAAAGGTCGCCATGGCCACGATAGGCGCCCCAGTAGAAAAAGGTGGAAGGTGAAAGAAAGAAAGAAAGAATAAAGGTTGACTCTATTACTTCTCACTCCTGGCCCAGATCCACCAAAGAACACATGCCCCAGGCTCCAGCTGTATACCCCAGCTACCCTTAAGTCCCCTTCTCTCTCAACCAGCCCTTCCATTTTCCCACCTGCGCCAGGGGCCTTCTCCTCTAGATGCAGGTGGAGGTCAAGCAGACTATGCAAGATGCGTGCCATGCTGGTAACTTCTGCCACACCTGGGCAAACAGCCTGCTGCCCGTGTACCTGCAGCAGAGAGCTGACACCTTGGCCGGTGAGGAATCGGAATGTTGCAGGCACCAGAACTTCAGCCAGGTGGTTGAGCTCGGTGACTGTCTGGTGCTGCAGGCGGTACTCAGAGGGAAGGGATGCCATCAGGGCACTAAGTATACTCTGCCAAGTCTGCTCTCCACCACACCAGACTAGGGCACAACAGCCTACCACTGTGGGGGACAGGCCTGCTGCATCTGTCACCTCCATCAACAGAAAGGTGCTTGGGGGTCGTTCTATCTGCTGTCCATTGGGGAGACTAAGCTGGGGAAGCTCACTCAGGAGGCAAGTGATGGAGTCCAGCCAAGCAGCACTGGAGGCCCCATCACATATTATCCAGTGCTGGATCACCATTGATTTCTCTGTCTGCCTCTTTTGGCCCATGTTTTTACACTGACCGGCTGCACGAAGTACCTTGGGGAAGATGCCATGATGCCAGCAGGGGCCCTCTAGCCATCCCAGAAACTCCTGGGGGTTGAGGCCACTGGGGTACAGGTGAGTAATTTCCACAGGCTGGCAGCCTTGGGTTGAGGTGTCCTCCATGGCTGCCAGCCGATTCTGGATCTTAAATAAGCTCTGCCAACAAGTGGTCTTGCCGCTGCCTGCAGGGCCCAGGAGCAGAATGCCTGAGGCCCGGCTCAGGGCCTGGCTCAACTGTTCCAGAGACCCCAAAATGTCAGGGCTGGGATGCAGACCTACCTGCTGCAGTTCCTCCACCACCAGTGGCTTCATCAGCCTGTGAGTCATAGGTTCTGCCAGCACTTGGCCGGCGCTAGGGAAAAGCACACATAGCAGCCCTCGGAGGTTGTGCAGGTGGAGCCCATTGAGAATGCTAAACAGCGGTGAGCGCAGCAGGGCACGCAGTAGGGCAGCCTCCTCAGTGGCAGCTAGGCTGCGAGGCTGCTGGGACTCTGGTTCCTCCTTGGTCACATTTAGTGTCTGTATTGTGTCTTTCAGTATCTGCTTGAGCAGTGGCAGGCGGCAGGGCAGGGGCCCAGACACCAGCTCACGCTCTAGGGAGAAGAATTTGGATAGGCGGGTAGCCATCCGGAAGGCATCCCGCATCCCTGCACCCAGCAGGGTCAGCTCTGCCACTTGCCGCAGATCAGGCAATGCCAATGCGACAGGCCGCAGCAGCAGGTGCAGGTTGGCAGGCACAGCAGAGCTCAAGGCACGCAGTTCCAGGAGACAGCCATAGCCAAGGCGCATAGACACGTGATGTTTTTCAAAGAAGCCACTGCCAAGGAGCTGGGGCTGGGTGGGGTCTATGGTGCTTGTGTTTCGGGAAGCCTCCTGGTATAGTGGGGCATACAAGCGGTGCAGTTCAGCCAGGCGCTGGCCCAGGGCAGAAAGCAAGCCAGGGGGCAGCTGATGAACTGCCTCCAACAGCAGCCAGGCACCACCCTGCAGGGCACCATTCAGATAGTTGCTCAGGCACTGGGTCTCTATCTGAGGTGAGCAGGGCAGCATCACCAGCTGGCGGCCCAGGGCCTGTGCCAGGCTATTCACTATAGCTCTCTTGCCCACACCTTTAGGACCCAGTAGGGTCCCACAGGCCACCTCCTCTAAGGCCAACAGTAGTACCAGGGCTGGCCGTTCAGGCAGCACGCTGGGTAGAGGCCCTAGTCTAGGTCCCAGGTACTCATAATTGTACAGGAAGGACCTGCCTAGCACATCTATCCAGCATGCTGCTGGTGACTGAGAGGGTTCAGAAGATGCAGTAGCCTTAAGACTCTGTAGGGGGCTTTTGGGGATGATGTGAGGTGAACCCAAGTGATATTTGAGTTGGCGGACCCAGTGGAAGTCTGTGAGGTCACTGACCTTTTGCTGTTCCAGCAGCTGTGCTATATCCCGGTGGGTCACTGCCATGACCAGCAGGGCACTGAGCAGGCTGGTCTGGCGGGCAGAAGGCAGGGGCTGCTTACCTTGGGAAGCCCTCTGGGCCCGCAAAAAATTCACCAGTACCTCAAACTTGCGCATATGCATGGAGACCATGGCCAGGGTACCCCACTCAAGCAGAGCTTCCTCCATCTCGGCCCGCCATACCACCTCCTCCGCCACCAGCACACACTGCCATGGGAAGGCCTGGACTAAATCGATCCAGTGCTGGACATACAGTTGCAGGTACAACTGGTTTTGCTTAGGCAGCTGCTTGAGGGCCTCAGCTAGAGATGGGCCTCGAGCGAGGCGAGCAGCTACACAGCCCTGCAGCATGTGCACCAGTGCCAAGCGCAGACACTTCTCCAGAGAGGCCAGCCACTTAGGGAGATCTGGATGCAGAGGAAGGGGACTCTGCAGCTTCACCTCCTCCCCACCCACCCCTAGCACTGCAAGTGCCTCCACCTGAGTCTGTGTATTTGGGCTTGACTCCCAGTCATCCATGTTTTTCTCACCAGTTGGGTGAGACTTGAAGCTCACAGCATGCACATGAGGAAAGCAGCGTCGTACCCATTGCTGGACTTCGCATGATTCCAGTCGGGCAGCCAGCAGGGCTACCAGCTCACTGTCACTAAGGAAGAAGAGGCGGGGGAAGTGAGCACACACCCCATAGAGCACGCTCTCCAGAGTCATGATGATGCCCTCCAGCTCCACCGATCCTGCTTGCAGCAGTTGTTGCAGCTGCTGGCCTTGGAAGTAAGGGCTCCTCTTGGCATTGGGCACTACAAGTGACAGAACCATGGGGTCAGCTACAGAGATGCGCATCAGGGTTCGATACTGATCATCCATGGCCTTGAAACGAGAGCTCTGTGGTGAGGGAGAGGATAAAAGTGAGGGCCAGTATGAAGTGGCAGCTCCCTTTCCCACCCCAAGCCCTGCTGTTCAGGAACCCTTCTTGCCCTCTCTGCCTCAACCCCCTTCCCTACCAGGTCAGCACTAGGAAACTGAATCTTCATCTCATGCAGAACTTTATTCAGAAAAATCCACTTCTGCTGGAAAGTCACCCACACCTCCAGCAGGGCACCTGTGTAAGCAGCCAGAGAAATGCTGGTGGGAAACACTAGGGTTCTACCTTCTGCAAGGGAGTCTACCCTAATCCTGACCTCTCAGGTACCCAACTAGCCCAAGCAAAATACTCTGCCCAGCAGGACTCAGGGACCTTGCCTGAGGAAGAAAAAACTTTCTCTGTGAATAACCTGATCTCTTTCTTCCAAGAAACAGCCCTGAAGGAGGTCCTTACTCTGTTCTTCATATCTTCTCCTACCCAACCTCCACCTCTCATACCCATCCCTCTGGGACATCCTGCCTCAGGTCTCACCCATCAGCCCAGCTGGAGGCCTGCACTTACCCAGGCCATGCATGATGGCCACCCACTCCAAAGCTATTTTGTTTAAGTCTCCTGACTTTTGGATGGCCAGGATCTTGAACAACACCTGAAGACTTTCCTGAATGGAATCCTTCAGGTTGCTGTAATCTAAGACAGAAAAAGCTTGAGCTAGCAGTCAGATGGAGCAAGGGCAGGGGCTGGGGCTGGGAAGAGCAGACCAGGGTGACCTTCCAGGAGAGACAGTTACAGAGACCCTGATGCCCTTTCTTTCTTTTCTTTTCTTTGAGACAAAGTCTCACCTTGTGGCCCAGGCTGGAGTGCAATGGCACGATCTTGGCTCACTGCACTACGCTTCCCAGGTTCATGCAATTCAACTGCCTCAACCTCCTGGGTGCTGAGATCACAGGTGTGTGCCACCACGCCTGGCTAATTTTTTGTATGTTTAGTAGAGATGGGGTTTCACCATGTTGGCCAGGCTGCCCTTGAACTCCTGACCTCAAGTGATCCACCCACCTCGGCCTCTCAATGTGCTGGGATTACAGGTGTGAGCCACTGTGCCCGACTGCCCTTTCTGTCTTTAAGGATTGCATCAGTCAATATTTAGAACCAGTAAAGCACTGGGGTCTCAAAACAGTAAGAGAAGAAACTCCTCCTTTCCCAAGGCACTGTGGGCAGACTCCAGGCCAGCTGATTTCCCTGGTTAGCTGTTGTGAGTATCCACCTAACTCCATTGAAGTTCTTTCTAAGAACTAGAGCCTCTAGCCTGGTAAGAGGGCTCAATCGCTCCAGGTCCCTAGATAATATTTCTATAGCAAGAATGTCCATTCTGGCATAAAAGGGGTCCTGGTAGAGAAGCTGAGAACAAACTTTTCTCTCATAGTATTAGCACTTCGCTCCCTGGTGCTGCTTTAAGAGTCATCCCATCATGCCACAAGTGCTTGGTGAGACTAGGGCTAGAAATGAGGTAGGAACACTAACAGGTAAAAATGAGAGGAGAATCAAGCAAAGAGGTTTATTCAGACAGATGTAGGACTCTCCAAACACTGCTGGTATGAAGAAAACTCATTATCCTTCCCTCAGAGTGAAAAAACTTTTACTCTACTCTCTAGAGAAAACAGCACTGGACTAATGCTTTTTGCCCCTCTATCTCCTTTACTTACTCCTCCCCATGTGAGGAGGCAAAGACACCCATCTTTTATGTTCTATGGGATATGAGGCAGCCACAAGCCTCTACACAGCTACCTGTGTAAGTGTACTTCAGCTTCCCTCTGCATATCTACATAGACCTCAAGTTCTCAACTCATTTGGGGAAGGTTTTGATGAGGTAGCGTGAAGTCTCACTTGACCTAGATCCAAGCTGTTTCTCCCAACATGATATATAAAAAGGACAAACTTCCTTAGGGGTGATGGTTCCAATGTTATACTTTCATTTTCATATATATCCTTGTTCTCATTTGGTTAAGAATCTAAAAGGGAGATTAATGATTTGTAGGTGTGCCCAACCCTGTAACAACCTGTCTTCCTGAGGTAAGAATTAAATACATAAGAAGTCCATCATTTGTGATTGTTTGGGTGAATGAAGTCACCAGCTTCATGGTGTGTGGCCACTACAAAGATGTGGTCCTTGGTTAACATGCCCTGAGTTAACATGAGAAGAAAGCCTGGTACAGAGAAAGGAGAGAACCCATAGGGGAAACCTCAACCATACAAGTGTTTGGTGCAAATGCTAGCTGAGAGAGAGAAGGGGGAAGTGAAAAGGAGCAAAAGTGGAGGAGGGGCTGTGAGCTCAAGTAAAGACTCGTAGGACCCAGGCTGGCATCTGAATGTATGCTCACAGATAGCCCAAGGCCCAGACTATCCAGAGCCTTTACTCTGTACTATAAATTTTTATTTATTACTTTTAGTAGCAGAGAAATCTAAGGATGAGGCAGAAAAGTGGCAGAGATCAAGTAGGAGCAGATTGGCAAAGTGTGGAACCAGGGTCAGAAATGGGCAAATGGATTTGCATAAAATGTGCGCAGGACAAAAGTGGGAAGAGAATCTCCTTTCAATCTTGGTGCAGATGTTAACTGCAGACATCCAGCCTTTGTGTCAGTCAACACCAAAACTTATGAGTCCTTGGTAAGGGAGATGTGAAAAAGGAGGCTGGGTACCATTTATCAATGTGCTGCAAATGGCTGGAAAAGGCATCGCTAACCAAATACTGGGCATAAAGGGGTGATAAGGATAAAGAATTTGGGTAATAGGAACATCTATATTAGAATGGAAAGGACCTACATTCCCCTCCCTGCAGAAGTTGAACCCATTACACATCTTGCCTAGTTGAGTCCTACATAGCGTGAGTCCACCCACTTTTCCTTCCCCATTGTTACTTTCCTAGTCTAAACTGCTATTATTTTTCACTTGGATTATACCAGTTGTCCCTTAACTGATCTTTCAATTGCCATCCTTTGCCTCCCTTCAATCCATTCTCCATATTGAAACCAGAATGATGTTGTTAAACTAAAATCTGATTGTTACTACCCCACAAAAAACATGCAGTGATTCTCTATTGTTTTCATGTTATTGAGTACATATATTTTTTTTTTTTAGATGGAGTCTCCGTCTGTTGCCCAGGCTGGAGTGCAGTGGCATGATCTTGGCTCACCACAACCTCCACCTCCCAGGTTCAAGCAATTCTTCTGCCTCAGCCTCCTGAGTAGCTGGGATTAAAGGTACATGTCACCACACCCAGCTAATTTTTGTATTTTGAGTACAGATGGGGTTTCACCATGTTGGTCAGGCTGGTCTTGAACTCCTGACCTCATGATTCACCTGGCTTGGCCTCCCAAAGTGCTGAGATTATAGGTGTGAGCCACTGCACCCAGCCTGAGTAAATTCTTAATGTGGCCCACAAGACTTTGCATGATCTGACCCTCTCCAGTTCCATCTGCCCCATCCCTTCCCTCTGTTCTTTGGGATCCAGCCATAGAGAAATAGAAGCTCTTTTAGTGCATGCTCCCCATTGTTACCATCAAATATACTGACTAAAGCCCTAACTGAACTGAAACTCACAGATTGCAAGCTATTCTTTAGAACACCCAGACATTTTTGCTTCCACTAGGTAAATTTTGTGCTCACTAAGAGAATGTGTTTGCAAATCTATTTATGTGAGTTATGATTTTAAGTAAAGAGTTGAATCTAATATTGTAACAACCACTGATATATTGGTGGGAAAAAAGTTGCTGTTTCTATGGAAACCACAGAAAGCCTCGGTAAAGGCAAAGTGATTAAAAATATGCTATTAGGTATAGGCAAGTCAATTTTTATAAATTGGGAACTTATAATAAAAACCTAGAAAAGTTCTGGACTCTGAGACAGTGTCTTCTATATAACTTCCATACTGTCTTAATCTCCTTGGACATCCTCTTCTCACCTCTCTCTCTCCACACAGTGCCTGGGTCCTGCAGCTAAGGCCCTTCCCTTCACAGGGACTTTAAAAGTGTCTTACTGTTGCTGCTCAACTTTACAGAAAGTGAAAGTAGAAATGGTAGACAATGCACTAATGCAAGAAAGGCAGTGAGGAACTATCAAATCAAACAAAAGCTCTTGTCATTAGGTTAAAATGTCAGTAAATAAATGTACATGTATATATTTTAAGCTAAAGTAAAAATCTTAAACTATGTATGCATATGTATTTTGGATTTACCAATTGGGTCTCAATTGTGTTGAATAAGAAAATTTCTCCTCTACTGGCAATACCCCAGCTATATCACCTTGGATGCTTGTATATATGCTGTCCCTTTTGTCTGGTCTGCCCTTCTCACCTGGCAAGTTTGGCAAACTCTTACTCCTTCAAAAACTCAGCACAAGGCCTCTGCCTAAAGAAGACTTCTCTGATTCTCTCTCTGGTTCTTTGAGATGGTCCTCTCTCTGAGATTCTACTGCCCTCAGTAAGGTACTCCATCGTGTTTATCCCTATACTACTATCTGTCTCTTACTGGACTCAGGAGTTTCTGAGGGACAGGGATGCTGTCTGTAAGTCCCATGGTATCCTGTATTTAGCATAGAGGATGCAGGTTTGATGAGGGAAATAATAAAGAAATGAATTAATGAATGAGTGAAGCATAAAATCAGACAGCAGGGTGCAATCTAGAGGACAGAGCATTGAAAGGTGGAGATAACTGACAATGAGGAATTTCTGAGTGTACCCCGAAAGGGGAGGACCTTTGCTGGAGGACTCAGGCATTGGGTAGAGATGGGTGAGGGGAAGGGGCTCCCAAGGAGATTAAGACAGTAGGGGGCCACATGGAAGACAATGTCTCAAAACAGACTAATGTCTCAGGCTGTCTCATAAGGATGGGCCATGGCTAGAGAACCAGATCTGGCAGAGCCTGATGGATATGGTGGATGAAAATGGCCCTCAGCAGCAGGCTTTCACTGGGCCACAAGGACTGTGTCTCACCTGAGAGGATGAAGGTGCCACTGTCTTTGCTCACTACCTCCCACTGGGGGCTGCGGAGCATCTGCCTCTTGGAGCGCTCTGAGGCTGGGGGCTCATAGGGTACGTGCAGGATGAAGTTAAGCAGGCGCAGCTGGCGTACTTCCCAGTACTGCTGCAACCGCCGTATAGTCTCTTGGGCATGAATTCGTTCGTTTTCACTTTGCCAGACCTGGAAGAGCTGGGTCTCAGGAACCAGGAGTGGGTAACTGCTTAGGAGACAGGCTTGGAGCTGGGACCTGGGGATTGGATCTGAGGCAGAACTCAAGGGCCAGGGCCTAGGAGAGTGGAGGTCTCAGAGATGAAGGGGGAGGAGGACCATCAGGCTTCAAACATAGGCCAACAGCAGCATCTAACTACCTTGCTGCAGGGTCACTGCTTTGGAACCCCCACCCGCTTTTGCAAGGCTCCAGTTGAGCAAATACTCATAAGTTCAATCAGCTCGTGCTCTCTGGGGACAAGATAAGTGTTGGGGGGGTACCTGCCATTCTGTGTACCCACAAGTTTGGGGCTGCCATCCACTTCCTTCCCCTATCAGGGATATACTCTCAGTCACAGGGAGTCTGGAACCACCCATGAGATCCCCATCTGGAGACTTACTTAAATCAGTTGTTCCTGCCCTTCAGACAGGTTAGCAATCTCAACTGCCCATTCATTCACATACCAAACACCTGCCACCCTCATGTCTCAAGGGGCTGCTGGGCCTTGACTGGCTTTATTACAGGTCCTGGGTTTGGACCCTCTCCCTCGCTTTCTAACTGTGGGCCCCACCTGGTTGATTCGATCTGCAAACTCCAGCAGTGGATAAGTAAGCAGCTTGCCCAGCGTTAGGAGTTCTATAGTTTGGTGACTGCCCAGCCCGAGGGCTGGAGGTAGAGAAAACAAGTCAGAGCAACACTCAGTATGTGGCAGAGTCCAGCCCATATCCCATATCCCAGAGCCCAGCTCAGCTCAGACCCCAGATAGCAGATCTCAGAGCACAACACAGAGCCAACAGCTTAGAACCCGAAATCTAGAGCACAACTCAGAGCCTAGAGCTAAGGCCCCAGCCCAAGCCCAGCCGCCATCAGCAGAGAGGATATAGTGAGGCAGGTAAAAAAGTTTTGTCCCAGTTGGGGAAAAGAGGTTGAACTATGTGGGAAAGGCAGGGAGAAACTTGGAGAGGAAAGGTGTTTCCAGCAGGAGCAGCAGGAAACTGAGTTGTTGTATTGCTCTAACCCCTATATATTTCCCTTTCCCCCTCCTCTGACATTAATCAAACATACCTCGCAGGAGACCTTGGCAGTTGAGGCTCTGTGGGTGGAGGCTGCCCAGCTTGGCCAGCAGGGGCAGGCAGCTGCGAAACTCCCCCAGCATGTGCATGCAGTGCTGCAGCACCGGGCTGTGCAGCCCCAGGGTTGAGCTCATGCGTGCTGCCTCCGTCAGCCAGCCCTCTGTCTTCTCCTGGGCCATTGCTAGGCTGAACTGCAGGGAGAAGGGCTCACTGTCAGCTCAAGACTCTTCCACACACCCACCACTGTAGTCCTCCACTCCCAGGCAAGAGCTCCAAGAAAGGGTGTCAGCACCTTGCCAAAAGCCATGCACTTCCACTCGCTGATGTTTTCAGAGATGACTCGGTACAGGTGCCAGATGCGCTGCTGCTGCACAATAGGACGTGTCCCACAGATTGGCAAGGGCACAGGAGTCTCATCCCCTGCGAGGGAGGGCTGATTGAGACCTAGGCTACTTGCATTGTGTGTGTGTGTTGGGGGGCATGGTGGAATGATCAGTCAAGAACTCATAATGACAGAAAGTAGCATCCAGAAAGTGATAGCTGGGGTGGGGGAAGTGGAGTTCCAAATTGTTTGGCTCAACAATAGAGGCGGGGTTAATCCAAGAAACAGTTACTCCAAGGAAAGACCATCTGGGAAAATGAGATGGCAGTGAAAGGGAAGAGGTCCTCTTTTATTAGTTTCCATCTCACTCCCTCCATTCTAGTCACACTGGACTCTTTACTATTGCTGAGATGCACCAGGGATGCTTCCTCTTGCTAAGGGCCTTTGACTGGCAGTTTATTCTTTCTGGAACACTCTTCCTTCAGAGAATCACATGGCTCATGCCCTCACCAACTTCAAGTCCTTGTTCAAACACCACCTTCTTAATGAGGCCTATGCAGGTTATACAGTTAAAAATTCCTAGCTACCCTCCCTGGCATTCCCAACCCCTCTTACTCTGTTCTATGTTTTTTCTCTCTATCGCTTATCACTTTCCTATACACTACAGAATTTGGTTATGCATCATTGTTTATTGTCTTTCTCTCTCAATTAGAAGTTTGGGTTCATTAAGGAAAGGTTTTGTCATTTGTTCAGTAGTGTACCTCAAGCCTACTATACACCATAGGCTCTCAACAAATATGTGTTGAATAAACGAATGAATGAACTGTCAGCCCAAGAGAAATTTCAGCAAGATGAATATGAAAAAATATCTGGCCCACATAGAGGACGTGTTGTGTTTGCCTCTGGCAATTATCCTCCACCCCTTCATCTCACAGGGTACTACATTAGTTCTTAATCAATTACTTATAGTCAGTTGTGAGATATGTGTCAAAAGTAATTTATAATTAACAATAATTAATAGTACCGAGATTTGCAATTTGCTTAAAAGACAACAGATATCTCATCAACTTGAACTCCAGTTTACTTTCTTGAGTGGGACAAAAAGTGATAGAGCCACACCTAAATGCTGGGACTCGTGCATCTTACCCATGTGTGCACATCGTCCATTGTGGAGATCTCAGATATTAAAAAGCTGGAATCACTAGGCTATCAAAGCTCTGATCTGACAAAAAGTAAAATGACAGGAAATCTAAACTCTTCCAGTCTTTCTTTGTCTAAACACAAAAGATATGGCTAGAGTCCCATATAATCTTTGACAGCAGGGAGAGATCCAAGATGGCTGAATAGGAACAGCTCTGGAGTGCAGTTCCCAGGGAGAACGCAGAGGGTGAGTATCAACACATTTCCAAATGAGTTTTTACTGCCCACAGACCAGGAGATTCCCAGGCTAAAAAGCACCATGAGTTTCCAGCACGGCTGTTTCAGCTGGCACTGCGGGTCTCCGCATAAAAATTCAGACAAATCCGGGTGGCCATTTCAACATTCAACTGAAATAAACAGGGCTGAAACAGGGAGCTAGGTGATCTGGCTCAGTGGGTCCCACCCCCAAAAAGACCAGCAATCTGAAACTCTCAGGATTGAGAGTTTTGTAGCAAGTGCAGCTGGACCAGGGACAGTCCAACTCAGTGCGGGGAAGGGCTTCAGCCATTACCAAGGCAATCCGCCACTACCAAGGCAATCTGCCACTACCAAGGCAATCCGCCACTACTGAGGCAATCTGCCACTACCGAGGCAGTCTGCCATTACTGAGGCAATCTGCCTTTACTGAGGCAGTCCGCCATTACTGAGGCACACCACCATTACCAAGGCAGTTCTAACAGGAAGTTCACACAGCAGCTGGGCAGAGCCCACAGCAACTCAGTAATGCCTCTGCTGGCAGACTGTGGCTAGACTACCACCTTGCTGGGCAGGGCATCTCTGAAAAAAGGCAGCAGCATGTCAGGAACTTATAAATAAAGCCCCACCTTCCCAGGACAGAGCACCTGGGGAAAAACACGT